>NW_021011552.1:402512-489385 GCF_003987935.1 Bombyx mandarina | reverse complement strand
CTGCGCCGGCAGTCCGCCACAAAGCCTCGTACTGATCGCGCGTTTCTCTCATTATTGTATTTTCATATATTTGTTAGTCGTTTGTTTTGTGTCTCGTTAATTTGTTAATAATCTGTAGTGTATCGTGTTGTCGTAATATAGAACTATTTCTCGTATTGTTTCGTTTAATTTTTTATATCCAGTAAACTCCAGTCGTGCGTCGGAGCGGACACACACACTTTTTTTTTTCTATATAAGCTTATTATAGCCTTGAGAGGCTACGTCAGCATAACCCTATCGCGTAGGTGAGCTCTCGGGACTCAAACCAGGAGGGATCTTTTGCACGACTAGATCTTTGAAATGATTAATAGTTCAGTACGGCTATCTGGGATATTGAAGATTTCATTTGAATGCTGTGGTCGTTGAATGTAACAATAATTGAAAGGTATAATAAATATGTACTGGTGGTAGGACCTCTTGTGATTCCGCATGGGTAGATACCGCCACTCTACCTATTTCTGCCGTGAAGCAGTAATGCGTTTCGGTTTGAAGGGTGGGACAGCCGTTGTAACTATACTGAGACCTTAGAACTTATATCTCAAGGTGGGTGGCGCATTTACGCTGTAGATGTCTATGGGCTCCAGTAACCACTTAACATCAGGTGGGCTGTGAGCACCACCCAACCAACTAAGCAATAATAATAAAAAAATTATATATCAATACAAATAAATTTACTGTGGTATGGTGCGAGCGTTATATTTTCATCACAACGATTTTTTTATTTGCTTTTCTTAATATATCGTAAATCGTATCGGATGCTCTAAAAGGTTCGAACTGAAAAGTCCCAATCGAGATAAAGTAATTGAACAGTTCAAAGTGACTCGTACACAATTGGATAAAGACGGTATTTTTCCACGAATCTATTTATGTATTGATGATTTAAAAACGTTATTTATGTTTTAATATTGTAGAGAATATGCTAAAGATAGACAACAATGGAAGATATTAGAGGAGACCTATGCCTATAGGCACACTGAACTCTATGACATTCTGTACATAATATACAAAAATTAAATCAATAATCCTAAAAAGTTCAGGACAAAGGTCTCATTGATTGATTGATTGATGTTTAAATTATGAATTTTCACGACCGACTCTCACGATGAAGGGAACAGCATCGCAAAACTCGCTATTTAGTAATTTAGCGTACCTAACGATTCGATGTTGTTTTTTTTTTCTTTTTTTTTATTGCCTGAGGACGTCTTCTGAGTCCGCACGGGTAGGTCCCACCGCGCTGCTTATTTCTGTCGTGAAGCAGTAATGCGTTTCGGTTTGAAGGGCGGGGCAGCCGTTGTAACTATACTGAGACCTTAGAACTTTTATCTTCTATTTTTTATTGCTTAGTTGGGTGCACAAGCTTACAGCCCACCTGGTGTTAAGTGGTTACTGGAGCCCATAGACATGTACAGCGTAAATTGCGCCATCCACCTTGAGATCTAAGTTCTAAGGTCTCAAGTATAGTTACAACGGCTGCCCCACCCTTCAAACCGAAACACATTACGTTGTACTTGTGTATTACGATATTAATTGCCGATTTCAATTACAGAAAACAAAAATGCTGCTTCAACTCACATTCCTGGCTGCGATCGCTCTGGCGACTGCTCATCACGGCTTCGTTAGTATTTAGTATATTATTAGTTATTCGTCGAAGAGTTCCTAGCCCATAAGGTCAGCCCGCAGAGTTACTCAGCGCATATTGTCAATGGGTCGCGATTCCGATCCGGCAGTAGATGCATTCGTGAAGTAGCTTTCCTTGCTTCCTTGGACTGCTTAGCTGTCTTTCGTGTGCGCTCGGCAGTTCCCATCCCTAGTGTCTGAGTTCTTGCCCGCCCACCCATCCTGGTGAAGTTTTTTATTTATTTATCTGGTGGTAGGACCTCATGTGATTCCGCACGGCTAGGCACCACCACCCCGCCTATTTTTGCCGTGAAGCAGTAATGCGTTTCGGTTTGAAGAGTGGGGCAGCCGTTGTAACTATACTGAGACCTTAGAACTTATATCTCAAGGTGGGTGGCGTTTTTGCGTTGTAGATGTCAATGGGCCCCAGTAACCACTTAACACCAGGTGGGCTGTGAGCTCGTCCACCCATCTAAGCAATAAAAAAAAATCCCGTGTAGGCAGACGAGCATAAGGCCCACCTGATGGTGAGTGGTTACCGTCGCCCATGGACTTCAGTAATACCAGGGAACAGAGCCAAGCCGCTGCCTACCAAAAAGGAGAACGGTCTTCGGGCCATAATTTATCCTTCCAATGTTTTTTTACGATAAGATCTTTTTGATAAGGTGTCAGCAATTGGTTAAAACGATTTTAGTTGCGTATTTTGTATCATCAAAGCTAACGACAAAAAAGCCGACTAAATAAATAAAAAAGTTGAAATCTGTTAGATAGATAGTTAGTTAGACAGTGAATAAATTAGAATAAACAATTTGTTAACAATATGATAGTCGTTCGACCCGGGGCCAAAGTCCCAATTGTATTGTATAACGATTGTTATATCGTTGTGACCGAAACGCATGATTGCTTTGCGACTGGAATAGGCAGCGAGGTGCTTATTACAACAATGTATTTACTGTGATCATTTCTATGTATCGATGTTCGTTGTTACTGTGTCACGAAAAAATGGCTGATGGTATCTGTGTACTTAGTCCGAGTTCTTTAACGTTGTCGATAGTGTAAAAGTTAACTCAGATTTGTATGCAGTTGGAACAGCGCCCCTAGCGGCAAACGTAGCCAGACGTTCCAACTCCATACAAATTTGACTTAACTTTTACGATATCGAGAACGTTAAAAAACTCGCACTAAGCACACATAATATGAAATTTTCGACCTTAGATTATCGCATAGGACACTTTCTGCTGTAGCAAACGTTATTATAACCCATGCGACGCCGGGTATATCTACTCTAATAAATATGAAAGTATATTGGATCATTTTTGATTTTACATTTCATTAACAGACGGGTTTACAAATCGATTTGTAGTTTATGAACCATAGAGCGATAAAAAAGTCTCTTTATCTCGTAAAAATGCAACGTGATTAATGAATAATTTGATATTATTTAACAATTTTTGTACTACGGTGCTCAGGTGGTATTTATAGGTTACTAGCTGACCCGGCAGACTTTGTAGTGCCTCAATCGATAAATAAAAGACATAAGCTTTTGTATAAAATAAATTTGAAACAAACAAAAGGAATCCGTCCGACTGGGGACACATCAGAGGAAAAACAAAATTGTTATTTTTATTTCATTTTGAGAATTTTCATATTTATCTACTTTTCAAACCTTCTCTGGACTTCCACGAATAATTCAAGATCAAAATTAGCCAAATCGGTCCAGCCGTTCTCGAGTTTTAGCGAGACTAACGAACAGCAATTCATTTTTATATAAGTATACTAGCTGACCCGGCAAACGTTGTGTTGCCTTAAATAAGATATCTAGGGAAATTCTACTGTAGAAAAAAAAATCTCATTTAACCACATAATACCTCATTATAAACAAAAAAAAAATATCCAAAAAATTAAAATAAAAAATAAATGTTTGGGGTGGACAACCCTTTTCACTTAGGGGTATGAAAAATAGATAGTAGCCGATTCTCAGACCTACTGAACATACTATTGATACACAAATAAAACCAAAAAAACATGGCTGAAAAATGTATAGCTCTCAAATATATTAAGTGTATAATCTATGATGTATAGTGAGTAAGTAAGACAGGAGACCGGCTTCGTCCTCATCCCTACTATGTGATGTTTGCTGGATGAGTGGTGACACCTGGTGGGGATAGCTGATCGATTGATAGTTGATCAGTAGTCGACCGGCGAGGGCGGGAGATCAAATTCAATTTAAAAAAAATCATAATTAAAGGAACTTGAAATTATAAACTCTGAATAAGAATTTATCGTACTACAATTATAATATTTGATTGCCATCTTGCAACCTTATTGCGGATCTGTGCATAGAATAAAAAAAATATTAATCGGGATGGAAAAATAGGGGTTGATCGTATAAGAGTGAAAATTGAGAGTAATATGATGTATTTTATTTTAAGTCATCACAAAACAAAATAAAAAACTTGCCAAAAAAATTAAAGTTTATAATTAACAAATAAAAAATAGGGGTTGATCATTGAGGGATGAAAAATTGAGAGTAACATCAGATTTTTTATTTTAATTCATGACAAAATAAAAATAAAAATGAAAATCTTGCCAAAAAAATTAAAGTTTATAATTAACAAATAAAAATAGGGGTTGATCGTAGAGGGGTGAAAATTTCA
This sequence comes from Bombyx mandarina, assembly GCF_003987935.1. The sequence goes on along the minus strand of NW_021011552.1, from coordinate 485,072 downwards.
GAGTAATATGAATTTTTTTATTCTACGTCATGACAAAATAAAAACAAAATTCTCGCAAAAAAATTTAGTTTTTAATTAGCAAATAAAAAATAAGGGTTGATTGTAGAGGGGTGAAAATTTAGGGTTGTATGTATTTTTGTATGTTGTATCATAAAAAAATAGAAATTAAAAATTTTGTCTAAAAAATAAATAAAAAAATTTAGGGGTGGACTACCCCTAACATTTAGGGGGATGAAAAATAGATGTTGGCCGATTCTCATAGATACCGGATAAGCACAAAAAATTTCATCAAAATCGGTCAAGCCGTTTCGGAGGAGTATGGCAACGAAAACTGTGACACGAGAATTTTATATATTAGATATAGATGTACCTACTCGTATTTTCAAACATTGATCCCATTAAAATCATTTTTTCAGACCACGCCGTCCCGCGCCATTGCCGTTCTATCCACAGAAACGATTAGAGGCAACATCACATTCACTCAGGTTCAAGATGGGAAGGTCCACGTTCAGGGGGGCATCACTGGGCTGCCTCCGGGTGAATACGGCTTCCACGTCCATGAGAAGGGCGACCTAAGCGGCGGTTGTGTATCGACTGGATCTCATTTCAATCCTGAACATGTGAGTTGATGAACTGACCAAGGGCGGATCCAGCTTTGGCGACAGGAGGGGGTCACAATTTTGATAACAATAGATACAAGTAAAAATCATTATGTTCAGTTAGTGGTCCACCTAACTCCTGGAACTTAGGGGGGGTCATAACTCCCATGACCCCCCTTTGGATCCGCCGTTGGTACTGACATTGCTATTTTTCGGTTTCCCGCTTCCAGGATTTGAATACCGCAAGTATAATCCTATAAGCCACGACCACTTTAATTATAAGCAGTCGAAACCGCTTTAGCATTTCAAGCTCATCAACATCTATTAGATACTTGGAAAGAAAAACCCAATTGATGCTATAACCTAATTAAAACCACAACTGGCCGCTGACCCAACCAAGAAAGTCTAAATATGTTATCTAAACCATTCGTAGTAAAAGTATTGTGAGAATTTATTAGAATATTCGTTATCAAAAAGATCGATTTGAGTTACTCCAAACACGGGTCACCGTTCTCGTCGTGCAGCCTGACCTATACACAAAGCCCACTGAGTTTCCCGACGGATCTTCTCAGTGATTCCCGATTCCGATCCGGTGGTAGATTCAACGAAGCACTGCTATTGCTAGGGCTAGTGTTGGCAAGCCCTCCCAGGCTGAACCCGTGAGCTTACCTACGAAACCATGCGTAGCTGAAATAGTACCTTCAGGCTACCAGTGATCAGATAAGGGTATAAAGGTAGAGTTTGTACTACAATGGTACAAACTAGATGTCGGGACCACATCAAACCATTCTATAATTTAGTTGTATAACCACCTTAGATGGGGATAAAGTATCAGGGAATCTAATTTTTTATTTATTTATTGCTTAGATAGGTGGATGAGCTCACCGCCCACCAGGTGTTAAGTGGTTACTGGTGCCCATAGACATCTACAACGTAAATGCCGCCACCGACCCTGAGATATAAGTTTTAAGTTCTGAGTATAGTTACAACGGCTACCCCACCTTTCAAACCGAAACGCATTACTGCTTCACACTGCGACAGAAATAGGCAGGGTGGTGGTACCTACCCGTGCGGACTCACATGAGGTCCTATCACCAGTATAAATCCAGGGATCCAAGGCTTGTTAATTCTTAAACGTCATAAACTTAAATTACAGAAGGACCACGGTCATCCGAATGATGTCAACCGTCACGTCGGCGACCTTGGAAACGTGGTCTTTGACGAGAACCACTACAGCAGGATCGACCTGGTAGACGACCAGATCTCGCTATCGGGTCCGCACGGCATCATCGGCAGGGCGGTGGTGCTCCACGAGAAAGCTGATGATTACGGCAAGAGTGACCATCCGGACTCCAGGAAGACCGGCAACGCTGGCGGTCGAGTAGCTTGCGGTGTCATCGGAATTCTATAGATCTACAAATTTCTCATTGAATTGTCTTATTTAATAAAATATATATATATGTATTTTTAAGTTCCGTTTCTCATTCGTATTTATTTATGTTAAGCAACTTGTTTACTGATTCAGTAGGTAACCAATCAAAACGCGAATCCCATCATTGATTTAATGGTGTGTGTGTGTGTGTGTGTTTGTATGTCTTTTTGGGATTGTACAGTATGTATACATTGGGATTGTACATGTGTCGTTTAATATTGGAAATAATATGTTTTCTTTATTATTGCTTAGATGGGTGGACAAGGCCACAGCCCACCTGGTGCTAAGTGGTTATTGGAGCCCATAGAAACTTTTTTTATTTTTATTTTTTATTGCTTAGATGGGTGGACGAGCTCACAGCCCACCTGGTGTTAAGTATAATTCGAACACCGGTGCATCGCTTCAACACGAATGCACCGGACGTCTTATCCGTTAGGCCACGACGACTACTAAATCTACAACAGAAATGCGCCATCCACCTTGAGACATTAGTTCTAAGGTCTCAGCTTCTACCACCAAGCTTCTGTAAGCACTTAAAATCTGTTATGTCTACTTAAAGTTTACATAATATAACGACTACTAAAATAGCAAAATTAAAAAATCGCAGCCTCTATGCAATAACAGATAAAGCATCCTATTTACATAACATAGAATAAATTATAACTATAATAATATATATATATCTCTTAAACATATAAATTTAAACCTAAGCATTAAATAAATAAAAGTCAAATTCGTAATTATCAGCACATCCTGGTCACGACTGTAAAATCAAATATTATACCTTGAACAGTTAATTGCGTTTAATTGGCACCAGTAATTTAGCCATGACAGCTGTTAGTATAAAATCTTTTAAACACGTTTTCATGGACTCACTGTCTTGTGTCTTGTTTGGATGACCTTTGTATGACGTATTAATAAAGGGAAAATCAACCACAGAGCGAGTGAAATGGTTCAGAAGACCGACGGTCTAGAGGTTATTGCTCGGAACTTGTATGCGAAATTTATCTTGACAATGTCGTTTAGCGCGGAACAAGTATCTGCAGGTATATGATGATATTGGGTACTTCGGAGTGAATAAACAATATTATATACAATTGCTGCGTTGTGGTGAATGAGAGTGGACTGTATTTATTTGTTTGATATCTTTATTAGTCCATAAGTGACAAATGAAAGATTTATGAATATATGAAATATGAAATCGATGTGTCGCCCTTGGCGGCTGGAAATGAAATAGTACATTGTGCACCCAGGGAGAAAAGTAGGACATTTCCTCCCGCGTGTAAAATGGCAAACACGTGGGATGAGATGTCCTACTTTTTTCCCGGGGTGCACATACGATTTTTTCTCCTAGCAGGCCGAAAGTTCGTGGAGTACCGAGCCGGGGTCTCGGGGCGAAGTCCTGGCCGGGGTTAGGGGGGGCGGAACTCCTCCTTACTCATAAAATAACAATTTAACTGTTTTTAAATTTTTAAATAAACTACTACTAATTGAATAAGAACTGTCTGATGAACTCATATTTGTTTAATACTTCACTATTAAATTTTATTGCCTTTTGTTTATTTCACTTTTACACTAAACACAATATTGCAAATTACCCGAGCTCAACAATGGCGGAGAATTTTAGGTGCGTGAGAGCAGACGAATCGTCACGAACTATGAAAATGGCGATACGCGCGTTACCTTCGCAATCGTCGGCGCAACTGGGCAAACGAATGTGTGGGAGACTACGCGAAGGGTCGCGGTTCGCGCGCTTTGATGTCTGTTAAAAAACCGACACAGCTTGGAAAACCACAAATGCAGCGAAAACTTTGCATAATCATTTGCAAATGTCGTCCCACACTTGCGGGTTTGCGTATTCGTGCGCATGTGAGTGACCGGTATCAGAGAACACAAATTATGTATCTCACAGATCACAAATGATGTATCTCATAGATCACAGATTATGTATCTCACAGATCACAAATAATGTATCTCACAGATCACAAATTATGTATCTCACAGATCACAGATTATGTATCTCACAGATCACAAATTGCAGATTTATCCCACCCACCAACATTGTCACTAGACGCGTGCAGTGCTAACATTAGCAACAGGCATAGGATCCCTGGTAACCTTACTTGTCGAGCTCGCCAAAGAGCTCGAAATGCAACTTAGCCTGCTGAGTTTCTCGCCGGATATTCTCAGGGGGTCGCAATTCAGATCCGACATTAAATGCATTCGCGAAGCATCTGCCATTGAGGTCTTCATCGGTGGCGCTCGCAAAATCTCACCCCTCTTGGCTGGGCTTCTGCTTGCCCACCAGTCCTGGTGAAACTGGATAGGCATCCGGGCCACCAGTAATAATACCCCCTTCCAATAAAAAAAGAACTGAAAGGATTTTAATGATTTGGTAAAATTAGCCTAGTTATATAATCTGACTACAGTTTTGTTATTGGCGTCTTTGGATTGGATTTTCTTTGTTTAGAAATGTATTTCCTCATTTAAGTTTTAATTTGGAATTTTCTCGCAAATAATATTATTCAATTGCAAGCATAAACACTTAAAACATATACATGACATAAAACAGTCCTTGGGAATCAACATAGGCTGCTATTATAATAATTATACACTCAACATATGGAACTTTCTCTCCATATAAAGCGTAAGATACACTCACAGTGCTTTTGTACTACAAATTACTATCCCAAATTGTTGTGATTAGTCCATTGGCAACGTTGCTAATAAGCAAGGCGATCGGAAAACCTTATTAATGTTTTTTGTATTGTTATTATCCAGGACCACACTTCATATAACAAGTAATAATAAAATCTGAAGCCAATGAACAATAAGCTTAATATAATAATTGGTTTTGTATAGTTTAGACTTTAGTACATTATGTTTCAATGTCGAGGGTGATGTGGGTAAGCATAGTCTTGTGAGCATAGAAGAAGCAATATGAACTGCAACATGGCGGACTTGAGTGTTAAATGCGCGAAAATTTTACTGATAACACTTAATTTATTATGCATTGTAAGTTAGTTTAACTTTATAGAATTACAAGACGAGATTTTTCATAGTGAATTCTTTTTTTTTGGACTCCACGCAAATGTACACAACTTATACAGCCAATCGTACAAATTAAAAAGTATTTTACCTACCTTTAATATGTCTTGAACCTATGGATTTTCTATTTTAGAATACTGGCCATTTCGAACGTAATTTATGTATGGCTGGCAATAAAGTCTAAATTCACATACTTATACCGAAAAAAATGTTTATGCGTCCAATATATTTGTAGTTACCTACAATTTCTAGCTATAGTATTTTTTATCACTAATTACTTCAAACGCATGGCATTATGTGTATGTAATTATTGAGTATGATCAGTGTATTGTCACATATTTTAAATCTAATGACATTACACGCACTTATTGGACAAATTTTGTAAAATTTGTGTGACAAATGACAGTAGTCCTTTTTACTATTGACCAAGAAATATGAATGTTCCGCTGTGCGAGCTCTGAGCAAATTTGAGATAACCCGCGATCCCCTCCGTACCTTTTTAGCACCTTTTTCATCTCTTTATATGTTGAATTAACTCCCACCCCGGTGTTTCCTGAGCGTTACGACATGTCTTCCTCCAAATAATTAGAAAATCCTAAACGATAGCCACAGAAGTTGAGCATTAGGCAGCTTCAATTGAAAAAAAACGGGAATATACGGCTTGGTTATCTCCCTGCCTGTCACTGTTTGCCCACCTTCAGTCCTTGTTTAGTCATCACCATATTGTTTCTCTTTATTCTCATTATATTTCTGTATTCAATCAGTCTAATAAATCTTATCCCTACCAATCCAAGTCAAGAAGTGTTAGGGAAGACCCGTTGTTCACTGTGGACCTAGACCGGTTAACGAAACCGTCAAGTGGGAATTGGGAATATTTTTCGAAAGAACGAATTTCTATTTTCAGTTTTTGGCACTTATGACATTTGTGTTTGCCGTGGTCGATACGAGGATCCTAACGCAGTACGGTGCAGAGCAAGCCAGCGGTTCGTTTATAGGAGATGTAGTTGTCAGCGTGGCCAGTGTGCTGGTGATGACAGTTGCTGTACTCGGAATCATTGGCGTCGTAAAGAGCAGCATCAAAATTATCTACTTGGTGAAGTTCATTTATAATTTTAAGAAAGCATTTTATGTTGATATTGGAATTACTATTTGAAGTCGAATCTCATTGATTTTTGTGCAAAGCAAAGCCTCCGTCGCCTAAAACATGTCTTATTGGATCCTCCGGATCCACTCTCGGTGCATTTAGGCTCTTCAAGCACTGGTCACCGTCCACGTCAAACTCGTCGACTCCGATCAAGAAGAGTTCGACGTGTAGCCCATAGACACAACCCACTGAGTTTCTCGTCGGATCTTCTCAGAGGATCGCGATTCCGATGCGGTAGTAGATTCAGCGAAGCACTGCACTTGCTAGGGCTAGTGTTAACAATTCTCTCAGTTCGAGCCCGTGAGCTCACCGGTCTACCGGTCCGGATGAAGTTGGAATAGCCCCCTTAGGCTACAAATAATGAAGTAGGAAAAAATTTTTTTTCACTGATTTCCATCCTTTTTTAGTACATACTACGCGTTTCTGGAGATAAAAATTTTTTCGTTAGTTGTCTGATATCAACTTCTTCGCTATTGATGGAAGTCCTAACTTTTAAAAGCTAACCATATTTAAAATTTCCTTAATTTTCTTACTCTTTAATCGTGCATAATTTCATCAATATTATTCGGGAGACATATCAGCTTTTACCGCTTTTACCGGTAGGGCATTCTTATCATACATATTACCGTGGCAATGTAATAAGAAGGCCGGTTTGATTAGAGTAGATCTACACCAAAAAAAGAAATAATTTGTTTACATTCTATTTATTCACAGTACGTTGGATTCCTCATGCTCTTGACGGTCTTGGAAGTTTTAATAGGAATTTACGTGTCGATTCAACGTTATGGTCTTCAATTCCGGGTCGGTGAATGGATACGCGAGGAATTCTATAGAAACGTCACTGGCGCAAGCAAGGAGGCCCATCGGAAACTCTGGGAAAGAATCCAGATCAACGTGAGTTACTCTTGGTAGTGATTCAGCTTGCCTTTTCGCTCTGGTAAAGGTCACTGGAGTAAGAGCAACCCTATTATCCCAAAAAAGATTGGAACGCGCACATCCCATAGGAGAATATGCTATTGTTGTTTTCATCGCCTTTTATCATCATTGCATCTTTATTGACTAAAGAAGCAGGAAAGTAATTAATACCGACTCTAGAAGACGACCAGTCTTCAGCTCTGATAAACTTAGAGACATTCCTTCCAGCCTTATGTATTTTGGGTTTTATGACCCAGTGTTGAGGGGTAATGGCCCACTCACTCCTTGATATCTGAAACCCAACTAAACCATCGGTAAAGCCAAATGATCCCGAAATCGTACCCTGCTGATAAGAAAACCTACTTTATACCGACTACTGTATTTTATAAGGTGGAAGTACTAAATAATATTTTAAATAGTTCTGAATCTTGTCTCTGTCTCTTCATATAATTTTTGCTTTTCAAACGATGTGTTTGTTCACAATATCGAAGATTATTTGCGCCTGGGCGCACCATCAGTACTAGCACTGCTTTGCGTTTATAGAAATGGCTCCAATACTCTTGGCTCTAATAATTTTTGTTTGACCATTACTGTGCCAAACCCGTTTACCATGTTTTCATGTTTCATGTCATCGTGTTGTCGAAAGGAATGTCCCATGGTTTTCGTGCGACAGCAAATCAGCCTAATTTAATTATTTTTTTATAGTATCAATGTTGCGGACTGAATGGGCCCCAGGATTACACAGCAATGGACCAACCCATCAGCCTGTCGTGTTGCTACCAAGCTTACCAAGCTACTACTCTCGAAGCGGAGCAGAAGATGTACAAAACTTGCATTGAGTATGTGTTTTCCAGTATGCTTCCAATACCTGGTACTGTTAAGGTAGCTATCACAGAAAGACATTTAAAAAAAAAAGCCTAAATCGTGCTGACGACATTTCCTAGACAGGCTGACGAAACAACAGTAGTTCAGTATCATAACATAAATGTTACCACATAGACAGTAATTAATCCTCAATAAGAACCGCCTGCAGTTGGCGGAATCTCCCGCGTCTCTCAAGACCGATGCTATATATATTTTGATCGAGATGTGATAGCTGGAGAGCCCATCTCGTATTCGTTATTTTAACATATGTGCTACCTGTGCTACCTTGACAGTGAGGACCTTGAGGTGAAAGTATCAATGATATTATTATTATTATTATTTTATTTATTGCTTAGATGGGTGGACGAGCTCACAGCCCACCTGGTGTTAAGTGGATACTGGAGCCCATAGACATCTACAACGTAAATGCGCCACCCACCTTGAGATGTAAGTTCTAAGTTCTTTGTATAGTTACAACGGCTGGCCCACCCTTCAAGCCGAAACGCATTACTGCTTCACGGCCGAAATAGGCGGGGCGATGATACCCACCCGTGCGGACTCACAAGAGGTCCTACCACCAGTAAATATTATATAACATATTATAAAATTATACTACAAACAAACTATATAATACAAACAGGAGCGCACGGCTGCATCATGGCATAATTGGGATTAATCCTTCACCGCATTGACGGGCGTAACTAAACAAACTAATGAATGTTTTTTTTTTATGTTTAGAACTTCAAGCTATTTCCGCGAGGGCTGCGAAGATGAAATCCTCGGAATCTTAGCGGCTGATGCTGATTATCTTCTTGGAGTGGCCGTAATCAGTTTTTGGTTTGAGGTCACTGCGATTATCTTATTGTAATCAATCGGTTACGAAGCCAAGTTTTGAGTCTGCGCATATTCTTTTACTCATTTTGAAAACATTGGAAATGAAAAATTTACCGTTAAGCATAGCCAAGCCGTTCATAGCGTACGTTTCCGTTAGTGAACGAGCTCGCGGCTTACCAGACATTAAGCGTAAACTCACAGACATCACCACTGCCGCTACCTACCTTGTTGGCATCGTTATAAATCTCATTTGTATTATGTTTGTCCCATCCTTCAAACCACGCACGACGGCTTCATAATGAACAGGAAATTATATCTACCCGTACGGGCTGGCACGCCTTTCCAGCAACGATTTCAACGTGATTAAAGTTTTACATGATCATATGTCTGTACCATGAAAGACGTTAATGGAAATAAGTGTTTATAGAATAATAGGATATTAGAGCGGGATTTGTACGTATTTAAGGTGTAGCCTTCAAATCCCTTTAGAAACGATTAGACTAGAATTGATTATTACTGGTACTAGGACCTCTTGTGAGTCCGCGCGGGTGGGTACCACCACCCCTGCTTGAAGCAGTAATGCGTTCCGGTTTGAAGAGTGGGGCAGCCTTTGTAACTATACTTGAGACCTTAGAACTTTATATCTCAAGGTGGGTGGCGCATTTACTTTGTGGATGTCTATGGGTTCCAGTAAACACTTAACACCAGGTGGGCTGTTAGCTCATCCACCAATCTAGTCAATAAAAAAAAAAAAAAAATTTTTATCTGGCGATGACGACTGGGTTGAATAAAATAGAAATCTGGCGATGAGGACTGGGATGATCAGATGTATCGTAGACCCATCTGCCGATGGATTTTAACATGAGAGCCACAGGATATTGACGGCATTCACTATAAGCCACGTAATACGAACTGTTTAAAGTTTAATCGCTATTGATTGCAGGCGGTGGGCATGCTTCTGGCTATGTGGGTCGCGAATCAACTGAAGAATAGCGTTCGCGTTTATAAGCACACAGTTAAATATTAAAAATAAATTTTGAGTTAATAAAAAATTTAATACGTATTTCATTTATTATTAAATTCTTTTCAGTAAGGAAAGGAACGCCAATTCAGAATAATAAATGGATAAAAATACAGAGTAAAACAACATTTTTATTGTGCTTTAGACGGGTGAGTTCACGGTCCTTCTGATGTAAAGTAATTACTGGAACCAGAAGATATCAACAACGTATATGCTATCTTCCACCTAGAAATGATTTCTAAGTCTCCGTTCGCGGCAGGAGTAAGCAGGGTGGTGGACTCTATCTGTGCGAACTCCCAAGACGCTCTAGTTTGAAGGCAGCGGCTTGGCTCTGCCCCTGGCATTGCTGAAGTCCATGTGTAAGCACTCACCATCAGGTGGGCCGTATGCTCGTCTGCCTACAGGGGCAATAAAAAAAAACCTTCGCTTCAACTATTTTTGAAGCAAATTTTGGTTTCAACTAGTATTCTTATGATCGAAATACGATTATAATCATTGATGCCTCAAAATTTAAATTCATTTAATGTATTTATTACATTTTCTCTTACGTATTTTTATTGAAATTTAAAAGAAAGAAAACCTACTAATTGCAATATTTTTATTGTTAACACTAATGACTAAATGATAATAAAAAATAAAAAATAATAAATAAGCCTTTATTACTGTTTTACTTAATAAATTACTTAATAATAACTTAAATTGAAATCTAACTTATAGTTAAGTATTCCGTACAGCGTTCGGTGTGGTTTTCAAAACAGCTTGTCTCTCGACAAAGGCTCCTCTAAAGATATCCAATATTCTCTATTTTTGACAATTCGACTTCAATGTAGGCCGGCTTATTTCATCTCGGACTAAACAATACAATATTCGTAAATAGTTAGTTACTGGATAAAAAAAAAAGAAAATCGGTTGAATAACAATGTATAATGGTACTTAACAATAAATACAATGGTATTTAACTTTTTTTGTTTTTACCTATTTATTTTTAGATACTAAACTATAAATAGAAAGAAATAGCTTCTAAACACAACATGACTATGTAGGTCTATGCATGAAGCCCATCCATCAATCGATTAGCTTATGCCAATGACACCAGTATACCGATCGATTGACACTTTAGGCTACGTCAACTTCGTAATTTTAAATGCCATTGTGGTTTATTAAAAATTTTTTTTTTGCTTAGATGTGAGGACGAGCTCACATCCCACCTGGTGTTAAGTGGTTACTGGAGCCCATAGACATCTACAACGTAAATGCGCCACACACCATGAGATATAGTTCTAAGGTCTCAGTATAGTCACAACGGCTGCACCACCCTTCAAACCGAAACGCATTACTGCTTCACGGTAGAAATAGGCGGGGCGGTGGTACCTACCCGTGCGGACTCACAAGAGGTCCTACCACCAGTAATTACGCAAATTATAATTTTGCGGGTTTCATTTTTATTACACGATGTTATTCCTTCACCGTGGAAGTCAATCGTGAACATTTGTTGAGTACGTATTTCATTAGAAAAATTGGTACCCACCAGGGGGATTCGAACACCGGTGCATCGCTTCAACACGAATGCACCGGACGTCTTATCCGTTAGGCCACGACGACTTCAAAATGTGTTAATAAAAGCCATATTTTCATTTCAGAAGATAAAGTTATTCTCAGTTTTTTTATACAGCGATCTTACGAAGCAGAAAGTAGTTATAATAACTTGGTACAATTGAAACTAGCCTTTTTGGTTACAGTTTTTGAGGTCACGGATGACCAGTCTGCAGTCTGTAATATGAGTACAACAAAAAGCGCGAGATTAAATCATAAAAGTAGTTTCAGTTTTATCTCTACGACTCGTGAAAACAGAAGAAAATACTATAAATATTTGAATGTGTGAAGTTATTATGGCGGTCATCTTACGTGCTGGTAAATCTACGGATAAAATTTAAAAAATACATTAAAACTTTTAAACTAAACTCTTTTTATTTAATTTTGTGTTTTCCTCGGAAATGAAAAGCACATCAGATTAATTCAACCAAAGAAACGCGGTTAGATTTAGTGAGTTTTTAATGAGGTGTTAGGACATTACTTTAAAGTATTAACCCCCGTTAACAGATTGTCGTCACAAATCAAGTTTTTTAGGCAATACGAATTGTAGATAGACGTAAATAATATAGAGCCTGGCTTAATCTATGAATATGTGACCTTTAAAATACCCTTTAGTCGAATCTACCAATTTTACTAAAAACTATGATTGATTTTCTATCGTCATTATGGGTTAAAGGATAAGACAGCCAATGTACTTGTTTTTTTATATTTGAGAGATTACTGGTGGCCTGGAGGCCTGGAGGCCTTTTCAGTTTTACCAGGGCCGGTGAGCAGGGTGGAGAGCAAGGGCTCAGCCAGGAGGGGGGATTTGCTAACAGCTACCCGAGCGCCTCCAAAGAAGACCGAACAACTCAAGAGTAGCTGCTTCGCAAATGAAACTACTACCGAATTGAAATCGCGACCCGCTGAGAAGATCCGGCGAGAAACTTAGCGGGCTGATGTTTAGGTTAGGTTGCATGTCGAACTCTTTGCCGAGTTCGACGAGTACGGTTACCGGGGTCCTTAAGCCGGCTCCTATTGTTAGAGCTAAAGGAGTCTAATGTAAGGGTCATTGGATCTGATGGATCCGCAAGGACGTGTCTAGGGTGTCGACGGTGACTGGCTCCTGCGTGATCAGGTAGGAATGGATAACCTGTTTTAGAATCAAATTGGAAAGCTTATTTGTGTAATTACTGGTGGTAATGCTTACTGGAGTGTGTGACCCTCGTGCGAGGTACATACCTCCAGAGAGGCCACTAGAAGTCGACCTTATGTTCCAAGTAAGCACTTATCACCAGATAAGCCGTGAGGTAATTGACCCATTCACTCGTGTCGTTTATTGATCAAGCGGACAGTATGTTTGTAAGCTTCCAAATTCAATGAAATATACATTCTCTTAGCTGTGCGGGATTGCGTTTATAAAGACACTAGCGACCCGCCCTCGCTTCGCTTCGGAAACATTAAAAGACACATGAAACCAAAAAAAAGTAGCCTATGTTCATCAGGGACAATGTCGGCTTCTAATGGAAAAAGAATTTTTCAAATCGGTCCAGTAGTTTCGGAGCCTATTCGAAACAAACAAACAAACAAATCTTTCCTCTTTATTATAATATTAGTATATTAGTATAGATATAGATATTACCTTTCCGATGACGTAATACATCGTAATAAGTTTAGTATTTTGCGGGTATTTAACACGGCGACATGCAAAGTTTTGAATAAAATAATGAAATCGATAGCTATCTGAATACGCGCTGCTTTTCAAATAATTAAAAGTACAGGAAAGTGACCTGAAAATGTTTCCAAAGAAATTTGTTCTTTATTTGGTTTTGAAATAAAGCAATTATTCCTGTAGAACGTTCTGGAAACATAAAGCGGGTTATATAAGTACCGCGTTATACGAAACTGTGTTTTATAATAAAGCATTAAGGGTGTCTACTTAGAGCGATATAATAATTGTCGAGGAGCGAAACAAAGACAAGACTAAGGCCCTGACGAATGTGTAGGTGGACATATGTATTCCCACGCTCCAATTACTAGGAGTGTGCTTTAAGCTACAAGGGATATCAAGCGATTTTACTAGAACGATAAACGTCGCAATTATCATGCATATTTTATAGTCCAACATAACAAAAATAAGCCCCCTATAATTAGTCTCCTAAAAATAAGCCAGGGAATAGAGTCGAGTTCTCCCGGCTATGTCGCATTACAGTTATAATAATTAAATTAACTTTGCTATTGGTAAAATTTCAATTTGTTATCAAAGTCTATTTACAATTGTATTTTAAGTGACTATTTTTAAAAATGCCTGCATAATTAACGAGTGTATGAATCTGGGTTTACTGAATTACTAATTATTAGGAGAGATTTCACATTAAAGTGGCTATGGGCCGATATACATATCCCTATGATATGTATATCGGCATGCATGGGCCTAACATTCATACCGCGAAGTAGCGAAACCATTTAAAATCATATTGGGAAATTAAATTTGTACTGGTGTTGTTAATGACTTAATTTAACAAGAACTGGACGAACATGGGGGAGTCAGATGCGTTGTGACGTGTGCTGATTGCTGTTTTTGATTTTATGTGTGATGGTCTTTAATGGGGGCCTATCCGGGTATTATAACTGCCCCGTAGCTATGCATTCTGCCTAACAGTCAACAAAAACGACTTTGCCTTCGAAGGCTTTTTAAAGCAAATAAGAAACAGCTACATCGATGAGTCTTAACATAACGTGGCCATTGCCACCGCCGTCTATGACTTTACCCACACGCTCGGTAATCACTGGTTTAGTCGACAAATGCATTGATCGATATAAGCCCTAGAGGCCCTCACTTCCTGAGTTCACCTGCTGTACGCCGGTCTTTTCACAATTTCAGGCAGCAAAGGACTAAAGATGAAACCTCGCTCTATACGCTGCATGAAGTTTTTTCTGACGCTCTTCAATGTGATTTGCATCGTGAGTGATTATTTGCTAACGTTAATTGGTTTTATGGGTTGATTTGGTTACTTGTAATTGTGTGCTAGAAGGGTTGTAGAAAACTTATTATCCCAAAAAAAAACGTAGATTTTTCTGTGAAGCCATAATGAATCATTTTACATTACATAAACGTAAAGTGGTCTTACAATTGAATTATTCGTTGCCAAATAACCGTACTTTAAGTAGTAGTGATTAAGTGTAGTATTTATTCTTTTGAATAGGTCTTTGGTTTGATTTTGATGGCCATTTGCGTCATTAATATGCGCGACAAGAAGAATCGTCCGGATCAACAATCGGCTTTGTCAAGAGGTGTGCTGTCATTCCTCTTAACTCTTGGTTTCTGTTTGGCTGTAACTGGTGTTTTGGGCTGCGTCGGTGCTTTGAGAGAGCACGTTAAAGTTCTTTATGTGGTGAGAATTATTTAGTGAATTTCTAAATTTTTATTTTGATGTACTTTGCTGTGGTTAAATTTTTTGTTTGGGATTTTTTTTATTTCGTTTGTAGCATGCTTGCTTCTTCATATTCCTGGTATCAGTCGAGCTGGTGGTAGGAGTCGGAGGAGCGGTCCTCAGCGCTTGGGTCGGCGGGAGCAACGAACTACGAATGCAATTTTACAAAAACGCTACCGTGGAAGACGAAGTATCGAAACATCACAATTTCTGGGACAGCTTACAGTCCGAGGTAAATTCAGATCGAATTCGATCAAAATAATTATTAATAAATTTAGTTTGCTTTTCTAATTTTGGAAGGTTACGTTTTTGGCTGTGATACTAAACGTTTGTAAGACTCGCGTTCCAAAGCCATGAAAGAAATACACAGATTACAGTAGTTCACTTAATTCTGTATTGCTTTATTTGTAACTCCACTTGTACAATCTTTAGATATCTGCTCACTACTGAATACACTGCTTTCTGTCTCGTTTTTTCAGACTACCGCCTTTTTTATTATGTCACGTCCCCACTACTGTAATTGCTCCCACCAACAGTGTTGCTATTTGGCAATCCGAAAATTGCCTTAATATTAACAAATTTAATTATTTTAAAACTAACCTTACACGTTTTTGTCAGAATAAATGTTGTGGCGTGGACGGTCCCCAAGATTACGCCATACTGCATCGAGACATTCCGGCCTCATGCTGCGCCAGAGCCTATCCTCTCCGCGAGGGTGGAGCCCGTCGTCATTTGTACGCTACCTGTATTTCCGAAAGGACATACTACAAGGCAGGTTGCGAAGAGGCTCTCCGACAGAAGAAAACCATGAAAGGGAACATTTTTATTAGTACAGGAATCGTTTTCGCTTTATTGGAGGTACGTGTAAAAATATTTTTAGTTTCAAAATTACATGATCATTTTTATAATATAGACTAGCTGTGCCCGTCCGCTGCGCTGGGCATTTAAAATTAACACTTTTATTTCACCCTCATAAAGATTCTCATCATTAACGCCCTCGCAACTGGTGTAGGGAGTCCAACACTCATATAAATATTAGCCTATCCATTAAATATATGTATTTTCTACATGGATACCAAGTCAAGTCAATCGGATGCATGGTTCAGTAGTTATAACGGAACATCCGTAAAAACCACTGTAGATTTATATATTAGTATAGATAAATACACCAATAAACGTTTACCATTAGGTAACATTGATCTCAAGGGGCAGTGCTAGTCTTTTACAATATCGTTGATTGGTTGGTTCCAAATTGTACAACCAAATTAAAAGTACTTAGTTGTTAAAATGGTGCTTTATTTACATTTGATAGTCATTAAAAAATACCTTTTTCAACCAATCCACAGTAGTTTCTTAGTCTCGATTAATTAACTTCTTCATAGCACACTTACCTGATACTCGTTTGATGTCTTTGGTCAATTGTATCCGTATAAGAATAAATCTTTTGTTTGAAATAAGGAAGTAAGGTAGGTAAGGTATTTAAGGTTTGTATCAGCTATAATAAACTATCGGATCAACCAGAAATTGAATGATTGACTACGTGAAATAAAAGATAATGCATTAAGAATTACTAGCGACCCGCCCTCGCTTCGCTTCGGAAACTGTAATTTATTATTGATTTACCCACTATTTAATGGATGTTATTATACATATAAACCTTCCTCTTCAATCACTCTATCTGTTAAGAAAAACCGCATCAAAATCTGTGGTGTAGTTTTAAAGATTTAAGCATACATAGGGATATAGGGACAGAGAAAGCGACTTTGTTTTATACTATGTAGTGAAGTAGCATTCTTTCTATTCATTCTGTAACACTCCAAATATGTTTGTATTTGGAAAATTAAAAAGAAACACGTTCACCTCAAAATTTCTTACTGAGCTTAACTCATGCATACGATTTTAAACTATTTGTTTGTTTTACAGATATTCTGCATTGTCTTGGCTTTGTGGATGGCTAGAACTATAAGAGTCGAACGTCGGAAGCTACAACAAAATTTACAAGCACATTTCGAAACATAAAACTGGTCTTGTTCAGTCCATACTACGTTGTCACAATATTCAATTTTTTATGATTAAAGGGAGTTTTAGCTGTTAATGGAAAAGTGCTTAGGCGTTTATTCGCATGCATACTCACACGCTATTGTTTTTAGGAATACATTTTTGTTGTTTGCCAATGGTATTGGTGTCAACTCTATTCATAGTGTATTCTATTTTGGTCTGCCATACGGTAGTTTAATGTTATCTAGCTTCAAAGCCTCACTCACTATCTTTGTGTGATTCGTAGAATAAGACACTTATATTAAAATTCGATTCCCTATTATCTTTTAATTAATATTATTGCATTTAAGGTTTTTAGAATTTAGAAGACTGTCAGATTTGGAATGTAAGGAATTTTCACGTGTTCACATGTCTTTCAAGGAAATTTTATTAAGCATCATTTTATGAGGTTGTTAGATTTCATTCTTATTACTAAGTAAGATTAATTTGATAAAATATACCACGTTACCAACGAAGAGTTAGAACTTTATTTTCACCATTTAAGCCTACAATGTAGAAATGGTAATTGCACAGCGTGACGTTTTGTTATTTTTTGATTTTGCTGTCATCTTTTGACAACAAAATTCCCTTCATTGGGAATAGTAGTAATACTTTGGGTTTTGATAAATCAGGATATGAATTGGTGAAAGCGTCACTCTTTCCCATTTTTATTTGAGTCACTCTTATAAGAAGGTGATTTATCACCTTTTTACAAGAGTGACTCAAATAAAAATGGGAATTGGAGAAATGTCGACAAATTCTTTAACAATGAAATGTTTGTAGTTGAGTTTATCAGTTAAGTTCACAGAATTCTATTCACGACCACTCTTATCGTATGCGTACGAGTTCTTCAACTAGTTTCTTTGATCATTCGATAAAATTAAGATTAGATCTTGCAATCATTCCCATTTTAAAATTAGAAAAAAAAAATAGTTAAGTTTGGCCGGTACGTAGAGAGATGTAAATGTTTTATGTTGTAGTTTTTATTGTTTTATTTGTATTTTTTTTAATATATTCCGTTCATCTAGAAAGTCTTATAAATCCTTCATAATTTTCGCCATTTCACTGACACGATTATCGAAGTTTCATAAAATATTTAAGATTTTTTGGGGTAATAATTCGGCTATGTCACTTTTTCATCAGTTGAAAGTTCAAGCAAATGAAGATTACTTTTAGATAGCGATAAAATAACTAAATGTTACACAAATACCACTAGCTAATGACTGTGATATAAAAGTAGAGATTTATTTTGCTCTTAAATTCAGCTGAAATTGGGTCCAATTAATTTTAAGGTGTCATTACAGGGCGATACCATACTTACAATACGGTACAGTACAGTTGAGTGCAGTAGTGGTACCCTATATTGCAGTTAGAAATAGTTTAATGAAGCACTGGGTCCAATTAATTTTAAGGTGTCATTACTAGGCGATACCATACTTACAATACGGTACAGTACAGTTGAGTGCAGTAGTGGTACCCTATATTGCAGTTAGAAATAGTTTAATGAAGCACTGGGTCCAATTAATTTTAAGGTGTCATTACNGTTGGAGGAGGCCTATGTCTATAATAGACAAACAGACAATAACTAATAATAACATAGGTAAAAAAAAAAAAAAGCTTCCAAATTTTTTTTTAACTAATATTAATACCACTACTTACTTAAAACATAGTAAAAAAAAATAATTATTGTATATGTAAAAAAAAAAAAAAATGTAATTGTCTGAATAAAGGCTTTATTATTATTATTATTATAGATAAAGACACCAATAGACGTTTACCATTAGGTAACATTAAGCATTGATCTCAAAGGGCAATGCTATTCTTGTACAATATCGTTGATTGGTTGGTTCCAAATTGTACAACCAAATTTAGAGTAGTTGTTAAAATGATGCTTTATTTACATTTGATAGTCATTAAAAATTACTTTTTTCAACCAATCCACAGTAGTTTCTTAGTCTTGATTAATTAACTTCTTCATAACACACTTACCTGATACTCGTTTGATGTCATTGGAAAATTGTGTCCGTATAAGAATAAATCTTTTGTTTGAAGTAAGGAAGTAAGGTGGGTAAGGTATTTAAGATATGTATCAGATATAAGAAACTTTCGAATCAACCAGAAATTGAATGATTGACTACGTGAAATAAAAGATAATGCATTAAGAATTACTAGCGACCCGCCCTCGCTTCGCTTCGGAAACTGTAATTTATTATTGTTTTACCCACTATTTAATGGATGTTATTATACATATAAACCTTCCTCTTCAATCACTCTATCTATTAAGAAAAACCGCATCAAAATCTGTGGTGTAGTTTTAAAGATTTAAGCATACATAGGGATATAGGGACAGAGAAAGCGACTTTGTTTTATACTATGTGGTGAGTGGGGTAGCATTCAGTTTGTATTCATTCTGTAGCACTCCGAATATGTTTGTATTTAGAAAATTAAAAAGAAACACGTTTACCTCAAAATTTCGTTATTGAGCTTTAACTCATGCATACGATTTTAAACTATTTGTTTGTTTCACAGATATTCTGCATTGTCTTGGCTTTGTGGATGGCTAGAACTATAAGAGTCGAACGTCGGAAGCTACAACAAAATTTACAAGCACATTTCGAAACATAAAACTAGTCTTGTTCAGTCCTTACTACGTTGACACAATATTCAATTTTTTATGATTCAAGGGAGTTAGCTGTTAATGGAAAAGTGCTTAGGCGTTTATTCACTATGTAAACTCACACGCTATTGTTTTTGGGAATACATTTTTGTTGTTTGCCAATGGTATTGGTGTCAACTCTATTCATAGTGTATTCTATTTTGGTCTGCCATACGGTAGTTTAATGTTATCTAGCTTCAAAGCCTCACTCACTATCTTTGTGTGATTCGTAAGATAAGACAATTTTATAAAAAATTCGATTCGCTATATCTTTTAATTAATATTATTGCATTTAAGGTATGTAGAATATCAAAGACTGTCAGATTTGGAATGTGAGGGATTTTCACGTGTTCACATGTCTTTCAAGGAAATTTTATTAAGCATCATTTTATGAGGTTGTTAGATTTCATTCTTATTACTAAGTAAGATTAATTTGATAAAATATACCACGTTACCAACGAAGAGTTAGAACTTTATTTTCACCATTTAAGCCTACAATGTAGAAATGGTAATTGCACAACGTGACGTTCTGTTATATTTTGATTTTGCTGTCATCTTTTGACAGCAAAAATCCCTTCATTGGGAATAATAATACTTTGGGTTTTGATAAATCAGGATATGAGTTGGTGAAACCGTCACTCTTGTAAGAATGTAATTCACCTTCTTACAAAAGTGACTCTGAGGTGAATTATCATCTTCTTACAAGAGTGACTCTAGTAAAAATGGGAATTGGAGAAATGCCGACAAATTCTATTACAATGAAACCTTTGTAGTTGAGTTTATCAGTTAAGTTCACAAAATTCTATTCACGACCACTCTTATCGTATGCGTACGAGTTCTTCAGCTAGTTTCTTTGACCGTTTGATAAAATTAAGATTAGATTTTGCAATCACGCCCATTTTAAAATTAGAAAAAAAATATAGTTATGTTTGGCCGGTACGTAGAGAGATATTTTATGTTGTAGTTTTTATTGTTTTATTTGGTTTTTTTTTAATATTTTCCGTTCATCTAAAAATTCTTATAAAATCTTCGTAATTTTCGCCATTTCACTGACACGATTATCGAAGTTTCATAAAATATTTAAGATTTTTTGGGGTAATAATTCGGCCATGTCACTTTTTCGTCATTTGAAAGTTCAAGCAAATGAAGATTACTTTTAGATAGTGATAAAATAACGAAATGTTACACAAATACCACTAGCTAATGACTGTGATATAAAAGTAGAGATTTATTTTGCTCTTAAATTCAGCTGAAATTGGGTCCAATTAATTTTAAGGTGTCATTACTGGGCGATACCATACTTACAATACGGTACGGTACAGTTGAGTGCAGTAGTGGTATTGCAGTTAAAAATAGTTTAATGAAGCACTGGGTCCAATTAATTTTAAGGTGTCCTTACTGGGTGATACCATACTTACAATACGGTACAGTACAGTTGAGTGCAGTAGTGGTACCCTATATTGCAGTTAGAAAAAGTATAATGAAGCACAGAATACTATTTTTATTCTATTGCTAATGTTCGCTTGTTTTACTTTATAATTGTTTTATGAAAATTAAGGCACTTTTTCGAATGAGTCTGTTTTAATGAAACTAATTTTTTAATATTTCTAATTATAAATAAGGTCTTCTGATTTCTATAGTTGTGTGTTAGTGCTATTCAACAGCGTATACTTTTTTGGATAGTAGCGGAGGTAAATTTCCAAGTGTAAAAGTAAGTTAGGATCTATTATTATACTTTAAATTATTATGCCAGCGTTAAATAATTTGTTGAGATACGCCCGAAGCGTGAGGTTGAAGTCTTAATTGTGTAGTAAAAAGGACCGTATCAATTATAAAATTAGAAGCTAGTTTTCTCTGTAGCCGGCGTGATTTTCTGCGGCTAGACTAAAAGTTGGTTTGCCTTAGCAGCACCGATTGTACGAATTATTATGCAGGTTATTTATTACACGATGTCATTTCTTCATCGCTTAAGAAGCACATTCACTCACATAATCTAAGTTAGAGACGCTATAGTTGGAGCTCATCGATTGTAGTACCATCAGTCCAGGGTGGAACGCAGTGTCAGAATGAGCACCATTAAGCCTTAATTCTCATTGAGCTTTAGCCGGCTTCTAATGAAGATTTTGAACATATTCATTGAAGATCTGATTAGTGTTTCATCAATATATCTCTATCTATCTCTATCTCTTTAATTTGAACATGTAGAATTAAGTGATAATTATAAAATGCGCTGCTATTAAATTAAGCTTAGTGGTTTGATTAAAAGTTCACGATTAATAGTTTTAACAGTCTTAAGTTATATAAGATTTTGCTGTCAAAAATGTATGTATTGAATTGTAATAATACTCATAAATTGTTGACAATATTTTATGTCCCAACCATGCTGTCAAGCTTAAGCACGTGTATGGTATGATTTAAAGATTACTCATAATTTCTTTTAAAGGTTGCTATGAAAAAAAATAAAAAAAAACGATTAGATTTACTGTTTTTCGAACACAAACATTTTTGAACACATGGATTATATATAGTTTGTTTTGCAATTTGTGACAATCACTCTGCATTTAGCTTTAAAAAGGATTTGTAGTGAAATAAAACATTTTGAAAACTGATTAGTTTGTATCTTTTGACGATAACATGATTGAATCAATTGAGTTTTAAATGTAAACTACTTTTTCTTATGACAACTTGAATGCAATCATCATTTATTTATGTTACGTACCACCACCCTGCTTATTTCAGCCGTGAAGCAATAATGCGTTCCAGTTTGAAGGGCTTGGCAGATGTACTATAGATACTGATACTTAGAATTCATATCAGAAGGTGGGTAGTGGCATTTAGGTTGTTGACGTATTTAAGTAAAAATCCGAATCAGTTCGAATCATGCAGACAAGAACAATTTTTCAGCAGAAAAATTGTTCCTTTTTTCAGGATTCGAACACCGGACATTCGCATCGCTCAATACGAATGCAGCGGGCCTTATCCTTTAGACCACGACAACTTCAAATAAAAAAAAAATAAAAAAAAAAATCGCTAAATAAGGAAACGAATAAAAAAAGACGACCCATTTCATAAAACTTTTATTATTTAAACTCTATTAAACACCAACACTGATCAAAGATTTATTTAACATTAAAGAAGAAGAAAATCACACGATTTAGGAATGGTTACATAATTACGATTTATAATATTATGTAACTAGGTAACTTGGTGGGTAATTATTACCATTTTAAACAATAAATAGTTTTTTACGCGTAGAAAAAGAAATGGCAATTTTACTACCATTGTTTTTAGTTTTTTTATTATTGCACAGATGGGACAGTTTACGGCCCATCTGATATTCGTAGTTACTGTAGCCCGTGGTCATCACAATTATATGAGCAGAAACTTCTTCGCGCAAGAAACTGGCGAGTTAGTAGAACGGAACAATACTACATATTGCGTTGCTAGCATTATCGCTTCAGGAAATTTTATTTTATGACTTTGCGATTGCTTTTGTTAATCCCATAGATTTATGTACTTTTGTACAATTGTTAACGTCAGTAGAATCTTCAGAACTGTAACTTCTGGTTTTGAACAACGCTACTGGATTCGTTCATTATCAGGAACCGATAGAACATACCCTATTTGATATATTTGTGCATGATCACGATATAATTACCTTTTGAATACTACAAGTTCTCTGCCCCTCTTTATACAATGAGGGCGCTCAGTTATCGATTTTCACGATCACGGATTAAACTTATACAAATTTGCCTTTTTTATTTTCATGAGGAAATTATATTTGGAGCAAAAATTGCATTTAGAATAACTTTTTTTGTAATTTTCTAGAAAACACGTATTAAATAAAGTACGGTCAATTGAATTTGAGATAGTTCTCAATATTCAATTCGTATTGTGGAGGCAAACGATTCAAAACTAAATTCAACATAATTTACAAAATACGTGTAGTCTTAAAATCATGATGAAAAATAGGATTATTAGGCTTAATAGGACTCTTCTTCTTTTATAAATAATCATATTTCAAGCCTTTCCATGAAGGAGAAATTGTGAAAATACAACGCTTTTATTAATAACAATGCAATGGCTCGAGTCTTGTTACATTTCGTGTTCCAACAAAAATGCTTAATTTAATAGTGAATTTGGGGAGATATACGACAAAGGGAAGATCTTCCACCGAGCGGGTGATATGGCTCGGTAGACCGACGGTCCGAACGTTGTTGTGCGGAACTTGTATATATGCGCTTATCTTGAAAATGTCGTAAGCGAGATTCAGGCATCTGTCAATTATCTTGCGTTGTATGATGGCTACCCGCCACAGTAGACATAAAAAAAAAAAAAAAAAAAAACCGCCCCAGTGAAGTATTACAGTTAATTGTCATCATGTTTATAAAACTTCCGAAAACCTCACGAAATTCTATCGTGAACTAAATTCACGTAACACGTTAAATACGATGCTAGATTCTAACAAATTAATGACTAGCTGAGCTCCATTGAGCACTAAGGTAATGAACAAAACTTACACGGTAATGAACAAAAATTACACGGTAATGAACAAAACTTACATGGTAATTAACATCCTAATATGTAGCACTACATTTTAATTACCAAAGAATCAAAGAACAATAGGCGATTTGGAAAAGGCGAACGGTTAAGATTGCATAATTACGCCTGATGATATCAAATTTTTTTTTTGTATATTTAGCGTAAATTGAAGAATACCAATGTCGATGCTCTTCGATATTAGAGCAGTCTGTTTTATTTAGGACTGTGGTGCTCTGCAAATGAGAATGAGTTGCTTAATCGAAAAAATAGTGGTGTTAGCAACCGGTGTGTGCTCACACCACACCCTATCGAGCCTAGCCAGTTCTGTAAAGTCATAGTTATGAATACGAATACTGGGCATCGTGAATACATACTATAATGGTTGGCATTACGAAAGAAAAACTTATATCACGAAATAGTATTTATAATACATTATTAAACATATAAATTAATAAACACATTAAGCATATTATTATTATTATTATACATTTTAATCAAATATGTAATCAAATATATAATACATTATTGTACATATTTGATTAAAATTGGAATTAATTAGAAAATACTATTTTGTGAGATAAGTTTTTCTTTAGATTGGTAATTAAAAAATAGTGTTAAAATTATTATAAATTATTAACTAAATTAATTAATATTAAGCTTTACATTTTTGGAATAATTATTTACGTAATTAATGTAGGTAGTTTTCAAATTACCCTCGCAAGCACTGTAAATGATTAACTTTTGTAATTGTCAAAGATTAAGGACACCCGGAAATCCGATATATTTAACAACATTATTACATATATTATTATGAAAGCATTATATTGTAAATTTATTAATTCTAAAACAATAAAAAACAATAACAAATTGTATTTTCTGTAGCCAGATTCTATTCTTCTAACTTTTATTTATTAGTCTTGGATGAAACCATAAAAGTAACATACATATCTATGTCATTTTTATTTAAAAACTTTTACTATTTATTTCCATGATTTAATTACATCTGTTATTTTTATGGTTTCAATAGGTATGTAGGTTAGAAGAGTAAAATCTAAGTGAAAAAATCTTATTGTTTTACTTTACTAATTACAATACGTTAAATTAAATGCTAATAATAATAATAATTAATTCCTACACATTTCTTTAAAATGATATTTAGTTTCGATTATTACAAATACAAAAACTAAGCGAACGCTCTACGGCTCTACGTAATATTTTCATTACACACCTACAGTACACAACGACACATGTTAGAAATTTAATTACGATTTTATAACGTGTTTTTTCATTTAACTAAATAAATCTATGTTTGTTTGTAAAATATATGTTTCAAAATTCATCATGCTTAAAATAAAATTTCACATAATTTTTGCTGCTTTTGAGTATAATGCATCTAATAATTAAAATAATCACAAATAATACTAATCGATTTGATTTATTAAATGCGACCGAACAAAACCTTACTAAGTAACGATTAAATTTGATAAGGATACATAAGATTTCGTATTAATAAGAATATATGTGAAGCTAAATAAGTTGGGGGCAATTCGTTTCACAATGGACAATGCTCTACATACATTCGACTTAAAATAATTTGTGTATCGCTACACATTTATGAGTAACAACGAATTTCTAAAGTGCATATAAATTAATATCCTGGAGGATGTTTAGGCGGTCTCCCTGCTCTTCCCCTCCGATTTAATGGCGTGGGCCAACCATAACGCTAGAATTATGCCGGCCACCTGAAAGCGAACATCAAATAAGCAATAGACTCCATTATTAATTAGCGCCAGATGGTCAGATCTGTTTAAGAAAGCGGTCGGTGGTAATCTATACTATGCGATCCATACCACCCATGATCGAACACTATGGAGGAGGGTGTGGTCGCGATTCTTGACAGTGAGAGAACGATGAAGAAGAAGATTACCTAATAATTGTTAATCATGCGAGAATTGGTATGATAAAGAGGCTCGGAATGAATGCGTGACCTAGTTTTTAAGCTCTTTATGGGCAGGAGTGTCAACTATAATTAAAATTAAAACAAAAAATGTAAATAAGAATCTCTGCCTTTGTTGTTTACTAGATACGATAAAAAAAACTGTTAATCGTCTAGTTGAATATGTAGGTACCACCGATGCCTCCAAATTGCCACTAATGCCAAGGACGTTACCAATTCCAGGGGCAGAGCCAAGCCGCTGCCTACAATTAAGTACTCTCAACAAGCCTCGTTTGAAGAAGGACATGTCATAACGCTCGGGAAACACCGTAGAGATGAGTTCATTACAAATCCGGATGGTACGTGGCAAAACTTCTCTATCTTCTTGTTAGGGCAGATGTTAGCAAGATCTCCCAGATTATGCCCCATAAGCTCGCATACTCGCCCGTTGAACTAGCATAACCTCTCGCAGTTACTAGCAATATGTAAGCAACATGAACTTTATTTGTGGTTTAAAGTTCTTTCATGTCTCATGTCTGGTCTATACAGCTTTTAATTTCCGATGATCAATATAAAATTTTCAATGCAGTTCATGAGGCCTAATTGACTCTGGTAAGCGCTGTTTAGATAGGATACATTTTTGTTTAAATGAGACTAAAATTAAATAATTATACCGAAACCCGTTTAAATAGGATATAACTAGCAATTTATCTTTTTTTATGCTGTCGTTACCGGTCACAATATAGGAGCGAAGTTATAAAATGATTGCATCGTCATCGGTGATGTGTGTGCAAATTTTCAATTTATTTTTATTTATTTTACCTACCTACGCTGATAGCCTTGAGAGCTTATATCAGGGTTACCCTAGCGTGTAGGTGAGCTCTCGGGACTCAAAACGAAAGTGTTGCTAATACTGGCCCCTAGCAAGAGCAGTGCTTCGCAGAATCTACTACCGGATCGGGACCCACTGAGAAGATCCGGCGAAAAACTCAATGGGCTTTCAAGCTAATCGAACGTCCTGTGTTCTGAGGACAGCTTCCCTTCGTTTTCCGCTAGGGGCGCTGTTCCAATTCCATACAAATTAGAGTTAACTTTTACGCGATCGAGAAGTTAAAACACTCGCACTAAGCACACTGAATTAGATGCAAATCACAATAACGGATCTTGTAGAAGCTGTAGTAGTAGTGCTACTTCTAACTGTATTGGGTAGGCGCTGACACGAAGGATCGTTTACACAGTGAATATGAATATGTACTGCTTTGAATAGTTTATTGAATGGTGGAATGAAAAAGAACGAGCATGAAGGAGTAGGACATGAACGGTGGGTAACACAGCGAATATCGATATATACTGCCCTCAGTTTTTCGAGATTGCCGAAGTGTTGAACAACAATAATGGATGATGGCCTAAATTCATAAGCGACAGCGATTTTGTCGAACTGTAAGGCGGTTGCCCAAGTAGTGGCGGGTAAGTATGTCGCCACAATCTCGTTACATACAAAACCAGGCTAATAGAGGCGTGTTGAAAACACAAATCTCGCCCTCGGATCACCTACCAGGGTGGCATAAAACGGTCAGCCTAGATCTATTTACTAGATATCACAGCAATAAATATTAGAATCTGACCTCCACCTTGTGCGGTTCTATCTAGATTAGGCTGGAAAAATCGACCGGTTCCGTGACCAAGAAACGTTAAATGTACCAATGATTCGCACTAAGAAAGGAAAGCTTGTTTCTTCGCGTTTTTCATGTTTAATGTAAAGTCTGTGACCGCTTTCGTGAGTTTAATCTGTGATATGGCACGTAAAGAATCTTTAACCCTAAATGTAAATAGGACGATAGTTTAGATTAAAAAGAACCCTAGGACTAGCTTAGTCACGAAATAACATTAAATAGTACTTACATATTATTATAAATAAAAGGAAAATTGATAAAAGCAATTGTACAATGGCATACATTTATCACTAGAGTGCTCGCTCAGTTGTTGATAATCCATTATTATCACTGACAACTCAAGATTTAGATTAATTTTTCATTGTCTTTTAAGGTTGAATCTTTTTTTTTTATTGATTATATGAGTGTACGAGCTCACAGCCCAACTAGTATTAAGTGGTTACTAAAGCCCACAGATATCTACAACGTAAATGCGCCATCCACCTTGAAGTATAAGTTCTAAGGTCTCAGGTATAGTAACAATGGCTGCCCCTCAAACCGAAACACATTACTGCTTCACGGCAGAAATAGGCAGGGTGGTGGTATCTACCCGTGCGGACTCATAAGAGGTCCTACCATCAGTAATTACACAAATTATAAATTTGCGGGTTTGATTTTTATTACACAATGCTATTCCTTCACCGTGGAAGTCAATCGTGAACATTTGTTGAGTACGTATTTCATTAGAAAAATTGGTACCCGCCTGGGATTCGAACACCGGTGTATCGCTCAATACAAATGCACCGAATGTCTTATACTTTAGGCCACGACGACTTCAAATCATGCTTTGGTGCAGAAATTTGACGGATTGTAATATTAAAAAAAACCTTACACAAAGCATCCACACGTCATTGTGGTATTTAAGTGTTTAGTGATAAAGTTTATTATTTTTAGTATTCCAATTAAAAACATAATGAGTTCACTCATAATCGATTTTACTATAATTTTTGTATCGGAGGCGCTAAATGTAAACGATTATTGAGGTAAACTACAAATTAACTCCAAAAATTGGTTCAACAACAAAAAAAAAAATATTTCCCATGTAGGCAGACGAGCATACGGTCCACCTGATGGTGAGTGGTTACCGTCGCTCATGGACATCAGCAATTCTAAGGACAGAGCCAAGTCACTGCCTACCGCTTAACTTACTTCTGTAATTGTATTTGTCCGGCGGCAAAGAGAGCGACGGATTCAACTCCAAATTTAGCACCAAATTACAACATTTTAATCGTAATTGACCCTAAATTTTATTTATTTACTCTATTTACTCAACCACCACCCACCTACCACTATTTACTCTGCACTACCTTTGGTTGACTGGTAGAGAATGCCTTAGGCATTAAATCCGCCAATGTAAATTTTACATGAAGTGTAAAAAATAAATTTATTACTGGTGGTAGGACCTCTTGTGAGTCCGCACGGGTAGGTACCACCGCCCCGCCTATTTCTGCCGTGAAGCAATAATGCGTTTCGATTTGAAGGGTGGGGCAGCCGTTGTAACTATACTGAGATCTTAGAACTTATATCTCAAGGTGTGTGGCGCATTTACGTTGTAGATGTCTATGGGCTCCGAGAGCGACGGATGCAACTCCAAATTTAACACAAAATTACAACATTTTAATCCTAATTGACCCTAAATTTTATTTATTTACTCTATTTACTCAACCACCACCCACCTACCACTATTTACTCTGCACTACCTTTGGTTGACTGGTAGAGAATGCCTTAGGCATTAAGTCCGCCAATGTAAATTTTACATGAAGTGTAATAAATAAATAAATTTTGTAAACGATTTTAATGATAAATTTTTTTTTTATTTTTTTTTTTATTGCTTAGATGGGTGGACGAGCTCACAGCCCACCTGGTGTTAAGTGGTTACTGGAGCCCATAGACATCTACAACGTAAATGCGCCACCCACCATGAGATATAAGTTCTAAGGTCTCAGTATAGTTACAACGGCTACCCCACCCTTCGAACCGAAACGCATTACTGCTTCACGGCGGAAATAGGCGGGGNTTTGAAGTTGGCAATATTTTTCCCGCAAAAATAAAATTCTTGTTTTTTTCAATAGAGTTACTTTTTTTAAACTACTTATTGTAAACTGTAGTGGCGCTTATTTGGAAGAAAGTAAATGCATATTTATTTATGACAAAATTAATGCACTAAGTATTTTTTCTCTAATCTATTGTCCGCTTTGGGCCTGAAATGGGCCGTCCCCTTTCGTATTAATAAGAATATATGAGAAGCTAAACAAGTTTGGGGGCAATTCGTTTGATAATGGGTAACGCTCTACATACATTCGACTTAAAATTATAATTTGTGTATCGCTATCTTGTTCACATAATTTATGAGTAACAACGAATTTCTAAAGTGCATATAAATTAGTATCCTGGAGGATGTTTAGGCGGTCTCCCTGCTCTTCCCCTCCGATTTAATGGCGTGGGCCAACCATAACGCTAGAATTATGCCGGCCACCTGAAAGTGAATATCAAATAAGCAATAGACTCCATTATTAATTAGCGCCAGATGGTCAGATCTGTTTAAGAAAGCGGTCGGTGGTAATCTATACCATGCGATCCATGCCGCCCATGATCGAACACTATGGAGGAGGGTCATATGTGGTCGCGATCCTCGGCATTGAGGGAACGATGAAGAAGAAGATTACCTAATAACTGTTAATCATGCGAGAACTGGTATGATAAAGAGGCTCGGAATGAATGCGTGACCTAGTTTTTAAGCCCCTTATGGGCAGGAGTGTCAACTATAATTAAAATTAAAACAAAAAATGTAAATAAGAATCTGTAGCTTTGTTGTTTGCTAGAGGTACGATAAAATGAAAAAATACTGTTATGTAGGTTCCACCGATGCCTCCAAATTGCCACCAATGCCAAAGACGTCACCAATTCCAGGAACAGAGGCAAGCCGCTGCCTACCATCAAGTACTTTCAACAAGCCTCGTTTGAAGAAGCACATGTCATAGCGTTCGGGAAACACCCTAGAGGGGAGTTCAATACAAATCCGGATGGTACGTGGCGAAACTTCTCTCTCTTCTTGCTAGGGCAGATGTTAGCAAGATCTCCCAGATTATGCCCCATAAGCTCGCATACTCGCCCGTTGAGTTAGCATAACCTCTTGAAGTTACTAGCAACATGAACTTTATTTGTGGTTTAAAGTTCTTTCATGTCTCATGTCTGGTCTATACAGCTTATAATTTCCGATGATCAATATAAAATTTTCAATGCAGTTCATGAGGCCTAATTGACTCTGGTAAGCGCTGTTTAGATAGGATACATTTTTGTTTAAATGAGACTAAAATTAAATAATTATACCGAAACCCGTTTAAATAGGATGCAACTAGCAATTTATCTTTTTTTTATGTTGTCGTTACCGGTCACGATATAGGAGCGAAGTTATAAAATGATTGCAACGTCATCGGTTCGTCAGGTGTGGGCAAATTATCAATTTATTTTTATTTATTTTTCCTATCTACACTGATAGCCTTGAGAAGCTACATCAGTGTTACCCTAGCGTGAAGGTGAGCTCTCGGGGCTCAAAGCGAAGGTGTTGCTAACACTGGCCCTAGCAAGAGCAGTGCTTCGCAGAATCAACTACCGGATCGGGACCCACTGAGAAGATCCGGCGAAAAACTCAATAGGCTTTCAAGCTAATCGAACGTCCTGTGTTCTGAGGACAGCTCCCCTTCGTTTTCCGCTAGGGGCGCTGTTCCAATTCCATACAAATTAGAGTTAACTTTTACGTGATCGAGAAGTTAAAACACTCGCACCAAGCACACTGAAGTCGATGCAAATCCCAATAATACATCTTGTAGAAGCTGTAGTAGTAGTGCTGCTTCTAACTGTATTGGGTAGGCGCTGACACGAAGGATGGTTTACACAGTGAATATGAATATGTACTGCTTTGAATAGTTTATCTATAAATATAAACATGAATTGCTGTTCGTTAGTCTCGCTAAAACTCGAGAACGGCTGGACCGATTTGGCTAATTTTGGTCTTGAATTATTTGTGGAAGTCCAGAGAAGGTTTAAAAGGTAGATAAATATGAAAAAGCTCGGAATTATATAAAAATAATAATTTTGTTTTTCGTTTGATGTGTCCCCCGTCGCCGCGTCGGACGGATTCCTTTTGTTTGTTTTAAGTTTATTTTATACAAAAGTTTATTATTTATCGAGTTTTTCATTTAGTCTTTTATTTATCGACTGAGGCACTACGAAGTCTGCCGGGTCAGCTAGTTGAAGATAAAATACTATAATTATACATAAACAAACTATAACACAAGTGGTATGAAAAAGAACGAACATGTAGGAGTAGTAAAGGCACTGACACGAAAGGTAGGTAACACAGCGAATATCGATATGTACTGCCCTTAGTTTTTCGAGGTTGCCGAAGTGTTGAACAACAATAATTGATGCTGGCCTAAGTTCATAAACGACAGCGATTTTGTCGAACTGTAAGGCGGTTGCCCAAGTAGTGGCGGGTAAGTGAGTCGCCACAATCTCGTTACATACAAAACCAGGTCAATAGAGGCGTGTTGAAAACACAAATCTCGCCCTCGGATCACGTACCAGGGTGGAATAAAACGGTCAGCCTAGATCTATTTCCTAGATATCAGAGCAATAAACATTAGAATCTGACCTCCACCTTGTGCGATTCTATCTAGATTAGGCTGGAAAAATCGACCGGTTCCGTGACCAAGAAACGTTAAATTTACCAATGATTCGCATTAAGAAAGGAAAGCCTGTTCCTTCGAGTTTTCCATGTTTAATGTAAAGTCTGTGACCGCTTTCGTGAGTTTAATCTGTGATATGGCACGTAAAGAATCTTTAACCCTAAATGTAAATAGGACGATAGTTTAGATTAAAAAGAACCCTAGGACTAGCTTAGTCACGAAATAACATTAAATAGGATCTACATATAAAAGGAAAATTGATAAAAGCAATTGTACAATGGCATACATTTATCACACGAGTGTTCGCTCAGTTGTTGATAACCCATTATTATCACTGACTACTCAAGATTTAGATTTTTGATTGTCTTTTAAGGTTGAATCATTTTGTTTTTATTGATTATATGGGTGGACGAGCTCACAGCCCAACTAGTATTACTTAAGTGGTTACTAAAGCCCACAGATATCTACAACGTAAATGCGCCATCCACCTTGAAGTATAAGTTCTAAGGTCTCAGGTATAGTAACAATGGCTGCCCCTCAAACCGAAACACATTACTGCTTCACGGCAGAAATAGGCAGGGTGGTGGTATCTATCCGTGCGGACTCATAAGAGGTCCTACCATCAGTAATTACACAAATTATAATTTTGCGGGTTTGATTTTTATTACACGATGTTATTCTTTCACCGTGGAAGTCAATCGTGAACATTTGTTGAGTACATATTTCATTAGAAAAATGGGTATTCGCCTGGAATTCGAACACCGGTGCATCGCTTCAACACGAATGCACCGGACGTCTTATCCTTTAGGCCACGACGACTTCAATAAATCATGACTGCTTCGGTGCAGTTTTAAGGGTTTATATAAAAAAAGAACCTTACTTATTTATTTACTCTATTTACTCACCCACCTACCACTATTTACTGTACACTACCTTTGGTTAACCGGTAGAGAATGCCTTAGTTAGAAGTGTAATACTGGTGGTCCTACTGGTGGTAGGACCTCTTGGGAGTCCGCACGGGTAGGTACCACCACCCCGCCTATTTCCGCCGTGAAGCAGTAATGCGTTTCGGTTCGAAGGGTGGAGCAGCCGTTGTAACTATACTGAGATCTTAGAACTTATATCTCAAGGTGTGTGGCGCATTTACGCTGTAGATGTCTATGGGCTCCAGTAACCACTTAACACCAGGTGGGCTGTGAGCTCGTCCACACATCTAAGCAATAAAAAAAAAATTGTAAACGATTTTAATGATAAAAAACAACAAAATGTTTTTCATCGCAAATTCAGTGTTCGTTGGATCACGGGTTTTCATTGTCGCTTTCTTTCAGCCGCCGGGCGTTAGTAAGCTCAGTAATTTAGAACGAATAGCATTCACGCGCGTTCGTATACAATATCTCTACGCACGCATAGTGTTTATAGCGTCGGCAAATTAGCCAGTGCCGAGAATAAACTGTTATTTGCGTTGGAAGTGTGGTGTTTCGTAAATAATAGGATTGACGGGCAAGTGATTGCCGCTAGGGACGTCCGGAGATAGCATTAAATTCAGACGTTATTAAATAGTCTGTTTTTGCAAATTGAGCTTTAAGTCTTTGTTGCTTAACTGGAAAATTAGTTGTAATGGATACGCGTTCTATGTTCTATGGGTTTCCAATTTTTTACTGTCATTTATTTGAAAACATCCTTAGCATCGCTGTTATTTAAACTATAAACGAAAGCATCTCATTTTTTATTTATTTGAAAAGGACCCTGACTTAAATGTTTATATTAATAAGAATCAAATACGGCTTGAAATAAGTTTCAATTTAGATTATTTGAAATTTATAAAATTATACTTAAAGACAAAGCAGAAATGAGTGCCTTCATCCAAATTCCGAACCCGAAAATCTTTGATAAAGAAACCCTGAATATATCCATGGTCAGTGATTAACCACTAGATCTTTGAGATATGAGGTCGTCGTCAATTGTGTTATACAAATATGTAGGAAGATGCTAGTACTCACCTATGCGGGGTCGCAATTCGCCCTCTATTTCAACCAAATAGTGGTCTACATCAAACTAACACTACATCTCACCTCCAAGAAACAGAACAGTATCCCGCACACGATGACGGTCATGCCGGCGCTGTGGACCGTGGACAGCACTTTGTCCTCGCACCCCTCCTTATAGTACTTCTCGAGGGAGAGGCAGTCTGATCGCTTGATCTCCACGGCGCGGTCGGAGTCGTCTGGGGGGCAGCAGCTGAACGAGGGGTTGAGGCGCGGCTCCGAGGCGCCGTAGTTGTCAGGTCCGGTCACTCCGCAGCACTCCAGCTGAGCCACAGTATCATTCAGAACGGGAGCTCCAGTAGCAATTAGTAATTAAAAAATTATTTTTTTTTGGGACGAAGTTCCTTATTGGACGATGCGGAATGGTACCCTAACCGGGAAAAAACGTCCGTAACGTAAGATTTTTATAAGTAATGCACACAGTGTACAAAGAATAACACATTTTTTTATCATTCATTGACCACGATCTCAGAACGTTCGTTTGCGCAATACACTAACTCTTATGCAAACAACCGTGAATGAAGTGTACCACGATAAGTTCGCAGATTGTGATATTTATGTAACATCATGCGGCCCGTGAGCCTCTACCTATGTGACCTAATAGAGCGACAAGAAAACATTGTTTTTTTTTCTTTCACAAAAACACTCACGTTGTTTTGAATTTTATCCCAGAATTCCCTGTAAGTGGAATCTTCTTCTTTAGTGGACTTGTTCTTAATGAAGGACGCTCGCAGTTGAGTTTTCATGGTGCCTTCGATCTGTGGACGGAGAGCAGCCGCAGCAATGCCGACCGACAGTTCCAGGAGTATGATGATGATCAGGCATCCAGCAAACTGGAAACGTCGTTAACCTTTCAGGACAGTGATTCTCAAAGCTATCATTAAAAAAATTCATTTGCATTAGTTAATGATGAAATTAAAAAAACAAGAGTTTTATATACGAGAAATGAATCACTTTTCCCTAACAAGCCGTTGAGTTGTTTTGGATCCATTCCACACACATTATAACACACAACTAAATTATAATTACCGATAATCTTGAACAATATTTTGTAAGTGGACCGTCGAAGTTACAGATTTCCTATTTTTTTTAAATGAAAAAATTTCAAAGTTTATGTACCTTTTTTATGAATTCAGAGTGAAATCATACGAACTAATTTTTACGGCTTCGGATCAAAAAAAAAAAAAACGGCACTAACACACCTAAAATACAGAAAGTTGACAGGTAATTCGAAAAGAAAGAAATAGAACGAGGGCGGAAGTTTTTTTTTTATTGCCCTAGTAAGCAGAAGAGCGTATGGCCCACCTGATGGTGAGTTGTTACCATCGCCCATGGACTTCAGCAATGCCAGGGCCATAGCTAAGCCGCTGCCTACCGGTGACGTGACGTTGGACGTGACTGGCGGCAGTGAGTATTATCAATGCCTTTCTAAAAGACGTACACGAACCAGACAACAAGAAAGGATTCAACGAGTCAATATAAAAAAGCTCTAACTTTCCCTCTGCGGCCATTTCGGGGATGCAGAGGTTATCGGACTTACTGCCCCAGTGACTGGACCAATGGAGGGTCGCGGTCAACGTGGGAAAGACCGCGGCTATTCTCTTCGGTCCGGTCCACACAACAGTCGTCTCGGGACAGCTCAGTCTCCGTGACGCTAATATCGACTTTAGATCCAGCGTCCGGTACTTGGGGGTCGAAATCGATCGGAGTTTGAGAATGATCGCCCACGCCAATTCGGCGTTGGCGGCCGCTCGCTACGCGAGGTTCCTCGGCATTTATAAGACGTATGTCCGTTCCCGTATCACGTACGCGGCTGCGGCCTGGTATCGCCTCATCTCGCGAACCATGCGGGAGAGGCTACAAGCCTAGCAAAATCTGGCTCTTCGCACGATAGTAAGAGCAGGGCGTTACGTCAGAAATTACGTAATCGCCCGGGATCTGGATGTGGATTCGCTCGAGGAGTTCATCCGGAGGCTAGCTCGTAACCTTTACGAGCGGGCTGACGGTGGACCCTACGAGCATCTCCACAATATAGCTCCCTTGCACGCCAGATCACCTGATGGTCGTGCGCTACCAAGGAAGCTAGTAGAACCCCCTGCTATGATAAGATAGTCGGCTTAATCGGACTGACATGGGAGTGCTCATAATGAGTGCCCCCATGGGATTGAGCTGTCCTCACTCGTCATTCTCCCCACATTGTTGGGGTGCCCTCTTATGGAGACCCATTTCACCACCCCCGACGGTGGACGATTCCCCCGTTTGGGGAGCGTTTGTAATGTCGGTCCCTCCCCGTTTTGGTTTTCCTCTTCTGGGGAGCCCAGAGCGGGCGGGCTGTCCCCTGATCAAGCCCATCGTATTATATATATGTATATATAGATGTACAGTGCAGCCAGATACGCTGCACTACCCCTCTCAATTCCTCCCTGCATCAGCTCGCCTCTGCCTTTCATGGCAGGAAGCTTCAGCCGGGGCAGTGGGGTTTGCCCCGAGGCCCGTTCCGTGCCCCCGCAAGGGGGTACGACGACCCCTCCAAAACGTCCTTGGTGCAACGTTATTTTAATGATTTTTAAAAAGGCTTCGTGAATATTTAATGAGATACAGCCTGTACGTGATCGCCAGAGTGAGTTAGTACAGATATCAATATAGAATTAAGTAAGCTGAATAGATTTAGGTAATACAGACGCATTGAAACTACAGCACATATTTTATTATATTCATAACGAATACAAATTTTATTTTTCGTATTCTCCATAGAGCTTATAGAAAAGATCCCAGAAGGCTATCCGTTGGTGGAAGGGCCTGCCTCTGAGCTGCAGGTCGGTGTCGATGTCCAGATACGGCCGCTTGTTACCTTCTACTGTCGACCACACGACCGGCAGCAGGTCCGTCGGCTCAGGGGTGGGGTTGCTGGAACATGGGAAGGTATCAAATGACATCTATACACATTGTAAGGAACTCAGGTTGTTTTCATTTAAAGTTCCATTACTCAAATTGTTTATTGGCACATATGTATGTACGTATATGCTGAACATACCCGTATTTAGCAAAATTAGCCCAAAGAGTAGTGATCCTGTCGATGATCAGTTGGTCCTCCTCGGCGATGTGTTGTCCCGGGACCGCATCCACGGCCAGCAGGTAGCCGAGCTCGTCTGCGTGCGCAACGCCCGCCGCCGTTATGCCAAGGTACTCCTTCATGGCATTTCTGCCTCCGTCGTACGAGAACACGTAGTAATATATTTCCTTATTACCGTCAGCCAATGACTTCATAATGGACCGTTCGACGGGGTAACCATAATAATAATCTGATGCAAAAGTTATAAATTCATCGAACAACTCCTCAGTCAGGGTCTCGTCTCCGATGTAGAAATGTCTCACGTCTTCTTCCATGTCAGCATCGGTCAAGTTGAAAGCCAATTTTAGGAAGGACTTAAATCCTGACACTTCGTACTGTTCCGGAACTAATGAAGCATGCAAAGTCAAATATTCTTTGCTATTCACTCCATAAATCACGGGGATGTTTTTAATCTTTAAATTTTGTGGAGAAACAGAGAGGTAACTGTGAATTCCGTCAAATTCGTTTTCTACGCAAGCTCTGTATGCGCTACCGCTAAATACAGTAGAACCCTCGGAAGTACTAGCCGCCACCACAAGTTGCGGGTCTTGATCGGCCAGAAACGATATCGCCGCTACGAAGTCCTCAGTTTCGAATCCCAACCGGCTCGCTATTTGTATTGGTACACTATTGTCAGGCTTATTGATGATCCCAGGCTTAAAAATGGAGCCACTCTGCACAATCACCTGATTGAACAGTTTATCTTGGTCGGTCAGTAGGTGCAACTCGACTGCTTGGCCCCCAGCACTCTCTCCGAATATGGTTATTTTAGAGGCATCTCCGCTGAATGCCTCGATATTTTCTTTAATCCACTTCAATGCAAGAACTTGGTCCTTCAAACCCTGGTTGCCGGGAACCTCGGGACTGTCCAAGCATAAGAACCCGTAGGGTCCGAGTCGGTAGTTGACCGATACGACAATGACGTCATGTCGGACCAGGTCGTCGTAGGAGTAGTCTCTGCTTGTCCCGCTGCCGGTAGTGAAGCCTCCTCCGTGGATCCAAACCATCACGGGGCGCTTGTTGCGCGATGTAGCCGTATTTGGAACATAAACGTTCAGGTTCAAGCACTGGAGACTACCAATTCCGACTTTAGTAACTTTAACAACTTGAGGACAAACTACAGAATCATCGTACGCTTCGAATGTCTCTTCGAAGACAGGGTGTGGTACTGATGGCTGAAAGGTAACATGTGTTTATTCAAGATTGAAAATTCAATTATATATCACTTCGACAATTTTATCATTAGCATCTAAGGTCGAGGAAGAGTACAATGACATGTTAATTTTATTAACGATTTTTATCTTTAGCATTGAATTTTGGTACTCGATCACACAGTTATGTAACTAAATGTTTATTTCATTCCATTATTCCAAATTCCCAAACTAATAAAAACTGTTTACATAAAATTTATCTTTTGCAGTAAGTGCTCTTAATAAATTAATTCTAATTAACGAAAAAAATCAAACTCACCCCGAAAGGATTTTTCTCGTCGACTAGTGCGTACGGTATGCCCAGAAATTTCGAGAACTTTCCATTTTCGGACCTCAGTCCCCTGATGAGTCCCTGCTGAGTCTCAACAAGCGGGTCTATCCTCAACCAGGCACCCACTGCCGACAACAAGCCCAACAGAGCAACCGATCGCAGCATACTTGCACTAGCAATGCGCAGTTTGGACGCTGTCAGATATTTTATATAAGACCTGTATCTTAAAATGATAACGGATCGTCAATCTCCGTAATATCATATAAGTGTGACTTTGCATTATCCCACAGTTGCATCGTCTCTTATCTATGAATTATCGAGAGTTATTCAATGAAAAATTTGTTTCAATCATGAAAACTCGTTTTTTGGGCATATTAATGTTTATCTGCGAATTTCTCGGACATGATCATTAATTGTTATCATACTCGTATCGGCTTCATAGGTCGCCCAGAAATGTGCTCACATCTGTTTAATATATTAGATACACGGATAAATGATTGTCGTAATAATACTCACATTTAAAAACATTTGTACGCATTTGTACTTACCATAGTACAGGAGTCACCGATTAGTTTCGCTAGGGATTTATTTTAAGGAACGAGTCATTGCGGTAGGCACAATATTAAAAAAAAACATTATAAAAACAAACGTAATTACGGAAATAAGAAAGGTGAATTTTTTACATAGCAGTGAGAAAAATGTATTTTTTTTATTGCAGAATTTCTGTCTGAACTTTGGAGAAAAACTGGTGCAAGCTATTGACATTAAATCCTTTATATATATTTTAGATCTTTTAACTTTTCTTTTCTTTTACTTCAACCGCAAAATGCAAAAAAATATGTAAGTTGGTTTTTCCATTTGTTTGGTTTTTCATGGTTAATAGACTGTAATGATGTCCTTATGCGAGTTAAAAAGTGCTCAAAATTCTACGCTAAGGTGTCTCCCGGTAGGAATTGGAAGAAGAGGAGGACTTTGGTCTTCCTCTTCTCCCTCTTCTTCTCTGGAGGCACCGGAGTCCGACATAACCCGGTCTATTACCCCTCTCGGCCGGGTATCCGTAAATGGATTCCCCAGCGTTAAAAAGGTCAAAGACAAGATACGCCTCTCAAATTTTCAGGCGAGATATTTATCAGTGAATCGAGAATGTAATTTATCATTAATTAAGTTTATCTTCGAAAACACTGCTTCACAAATATATTATGTTGACCCAAACAAAGTAAAAAGTTTCAAAGCTAATTTTTGTAGTTCTGGGTATTTATTACCATACACAAACTTTATCCAGAACTATTAACTAGAAACTTAAGTACTGAAGTTTTTGTTGAAGCAAGTTGCCATGCTCTCGCAGTCCTCACCAAATTACTGGTGGTAGGACCCCTTGTGAGTCCGCACGGGTAGGCACCACCACCCTGCCTATTTCTGCCGTGAAGCAGTAATGCGTTTCGGTTTGAAGGGTGGGGCAGCCGTTGTAAGTTGTAACTATACTGAGATCTTGGAAACATATCTCACGGTGAGTGGTGGCAAGGTGTTGTAGATGTCCATGGGCTCCAGTAGCCACTTAACACCAGGTGGGCTGTGATCTCGTCCACCCATCAAAGCAATATAAAAAAAACACTATGAGGACTCTTTAGAATCCTATGAGTCCAGTAAGCGCACAATACCGAGACAACTAAAAACTTCGTATGTTCCAATTCCAGATACGATCGATCGACTTTTATATGATTTTGGGTTCTGTAGGTTCTGTAAAATATATTGGCGGTAGTCTGTATGCCATCCATGCCACCCATGATCGGACACTTTGGAGGAATGTCACATGTGGTCGCGAACCTCAGTAGTGAGGGAACGATATAGAAGAAGTCTACTCCTCCACAAACACTATCGTGTCTGAACATCCTGCCTATTTCTAAGAAAAAAAATTAACGGAATAGGCATATCCTTTTTAAATCTTTAAATAAATGTAAATGATAATTAAGATCCGAATCCCATACGTTACTGAGGTAAAATATTAAAATGAAGGCGCTCGTAATTTATTTATTTTTGTCATTAATTGGTAACAGATACTTTTTTGAAATTGGAAAATATGTATCCTATTGCTAATGTTAGCATAAATCTTCAAAATACAACGAATACTCACCGCAGCAGTATCAAAGCTCTGGAGACCAGACGGTCTTTGTCGATTTTTATACTCGGGTATAGTCGATTCACTTGATACGACTATTTTACCCGTTACGGAAGCCAATTGACAACTCTTCTTGTGCCGAGAGGTCATAGTTTCAAAGGCTTTGACCATCACTAATCTTCTAGTTTTATATGTATCTATTTTTAGTCAAAACAGTCACAACCGCGGAGATGAAGGATGAAGACTTACTAAACTTTAATTTCACCAAAATAACTTTGTGCATAGAACATATTTCTACTCACAATATAAAGTAGCTTGGTGCTTTCCTTCCAAGCTCCGAAACACCCAAAAGCAGCGACTAATATGATGAGAACTCCTACAGCAATGAGGACCGCGTCCGTCTCGTGGCCCGTGGTCTCCATACCAGCGAAGCCCTTGATTAATCCCATGTCCACACATGCTGCCGCTATGATTACCACGCCGAAGATCTGAAAAAGATTAATGTCTTTAATTGTGATTGCTCTCAATAATCGGCTTTATAATTATTAATTAGTAGATAGAAATAGGTCGCACATATAGATTTAGATTTTCATGCTGCCTTTAATGACAGAAGATCCAACTCTTAGGCTTACATATCTGCTGTGTCAGAGGTATAGCTAAGTCCCCATCTACAGCAGAGGACTCTTTCCAAACCTCATTTGAAGAAGAAGAACATGTCATATTGTTTTCGAAGCATTCCGCAGAAAAGCTTGAGAGGAGGATTGCAAATCGCAGACGTAATCTAGATTACTATGGATAAATGCAGGGATTCGAGATAGTAACAGTGTTTCCGTGAAAAATGGCGGTTAGTGCTATGATAATGAAAAATAAATGATAGTTTAAAAAATATATAAAATACGGTTTATATAAAATTCAACTAAAAAATAGAAAATACATTTTAATAAATTTAAATTGAAAATAGTGTATAAAAAGTATATATTTTATTGTAAAAAAAGCG
This sequence comes from Bombyx mandarina, assembly GCF_003987935.1. Next base: position 442,886 of record NW_021011552.1, on the reverse strand, counting down.
TGGGGTGCTTTTTAAGATATTATTGAAATTATAATTCTTCTAGTCATCATATCTGTCAGAAAAATATTTATAACTAATAACACCATGCACCCCACGCTTTTTTTACAATAAAATATATTTTTTTTACACTATCATCAATCAAATCAATTTTAGTTAAAAAAAAATTGCAAATTGAATAATGGAATAATCTTATCAAATTAGTGTATTGTCATCGGTCCTCGATAAATCTACAAAGTTTGAATGAAATCTGGCCGTTTAAAGTGGGTCAAAATCGCGTCTAAAGGAGTCGGTTACAAACATACATTACAAGTGAAGCTAATATACAGCGTGTAAAAAAAAGATTATCGATAATTTTAAGTCACTTGAAATTCCCATTTGAATGTGCCACAATCGATTCATTGTAGACAAAAAAAAAATGGGTCATCGTGCCATAAAGCCACGCCCTCACGAATATAAACGAACGCTCTAAATCAAACGCGAAGACGTGTCGAAACTTTCTTTTATTATCCGCCGACGCTTCCGTGGGTGGTATTTACTGATTTGCGAAAGACATCGTGGGATTCTTTTAGTAACAAGCAGTTCAAGTACTTAAATGAAGTCGTCGTGGCCTAAAGGATAAGACGTCCGGTGCATTCGTATATAGCGATGCAACGATGTTCGAATCCCGCAGGCGGGTACCAATATTTCTAATGAAATACGTACTTAACAACTGTTCACGATTGACTTCCACGGTGAAGGAATAACATCGTGTAATAAAAATCAAACCCGCAAAAATTATAATTTGCGTAATTACTGGTGGTTGGACCTCTTGTGAGTACGCACGGGTAGGTACAACCGCCCCGCCTATTTCTGCCGTGAAGCAGTAATGCGTTTCGGTTTGAAGGGCGGGGCAGCCGTTGTAACTATACTTGAGACCTTAGAACTATATCTCAAGGTGTGTGGCGCATTTACGTTGTAGATGTCTATGGGTTCCAGTAACCACTTAACACCAGGTGGGCTGTGAGCTCGTCCACACATCTAGGCAATAAAAAAAAAAAACAATGATTGCTCTCACTCTGCGAAACATCGTGCCACATGGCGTCGCAACGCGAGAGCATCGATATCGCAGGTTCCGACTGATGCATGACCACGATCACTCTGTCAAGAGTGTACGAATAGGAAGAAGTTCAAGTACCTACGACTAACAATTGTATGTGCTTGCATTGTGATACGAGAAGCTTTTTCATAGTAAAAGCAGACAATATTGGTAAAAGCCCTTTTTTATTAAACCATATGGCTGGATGTCTTTGGTTAGCGTTAAGTAGATAATAAAAAAATGAACGAAAGCCGCGATATATCTTGAGACATTAGGTTTGATGTATGAGGATTGTCCCTGGCTGGAATGGACAGGATTCTGGTAGCCCATGAGGGCTCCAAAGACGCCCCGTCATCAGTAGTTACGTGGACTATATTGTGTTGAAAAGCGAAAAATAGTAGGGATGTCATAAAAAAATAGTATCTGCCAAAAGTGGGATTTGAACGCTGGAATAGTAATATCATGCGATTCGGATACACTGACTGGCCTTCTTATCTTTTCTTGACTTACTTAGTTTGATTGACTACCTACATATTTGTGAGTATATAGTTTCGATTAAGATTATCGCAACTCCAGTGGGGTTTAGGTCTGGCTTTCCCAGTTTGCAGTAACAATTTATACTCAATAAACAAGGCAGCCAAGGTAAAAATTTAGGCAAAACCTAAATTTACTATCAAGTTCAAAGGTTAGTCCAAAACTCATTTCTAATTTAGCTGGCCTTGCAAAATATTTAAAAAAAAATACTATACACCTCTATGTACAATATAGCATAAATAAACAAGAAATTCTAATTTAGCCAAGTTACATAATAATAGTTTTGTCCAAACCTTGAATTAATTCATTTTAACTAATTCCATTAGCAAATGAACTTATGATTTAGATACAGATCACTCCTTACTATGGCTCGGTCTAGTTTTTACAGTCGCTAGGCCATAATATTCTGTCATGTGGGTCGCTAGTGTGACATTGGACTGGTTAGTTTAACCACAATGGTGCGATGGTAAAATGACATCACACTAACAGAGCCTTTTTATTATATGTACCGTATTAGTGACGCAAGTAAGTAGATGACTCAATCATTTATTAGTCACAAATAAGAGAATGATTGTCGCCACCTGGAGAACTGGAGGATCTACCTGTAATTAAATTGGTTCCTCTTTTGGTTGTATTTTATGAAAGATGTTTTAAATTAGTGGTCTGGGTGTGTATGTTGAGATACTAGACGGTATTTTTACCGTATAAAATTGTGATTCCGTTCATAATTTACTTATCTTTCAAACGCTATTATTCCTTGTCATCTGATTCATGAATTAACTCGAGCATCGAATGAAGCGTTATGTTACAAATTCGAAAAAGTGATCAGTATAGCCACAGATAACCTCCGGTACTAAAGTCGCGGTTCTGAACCATATGGTGCTTAGATACTTTTCACATGTGGTGGCTGTTTTTTTTATATGAACAAATCACGCACGGTCTTCCGACCCCATATTAGGATTTCCTGTGTTATGGGAACCAGAGATGCATACAGTACCCGACGATAAATATTGCAAATCGACCTTTGGAAAGAGACAATCGGCTAATTTCGGTTCCGTAGAGCGCTATCTCTGTCGTACGAGCTCTTAACAGCTTGACCGCACACTACCGCACTTGAGCAACGACTGACAATTTTTTTTCCTACCTACACTGATAGCCTTGAGAGGATATTTCAGTTTCTCCTTGACGTGTAGGTGAGCTCACGAGGCGCAAACCGAGAGTGTTACTAACACTGGCCCTAGTAAGAACCGTGCTTCGCAGAATCTACCACCGGATCGGAAACGCGACCCACTGAGAAGAAAACTCAGTGGGCTGTGTCTGTGGGTTAATTTACTCGCCGAGCCCTTCGTCGCAAGCGACAGGTTAGACGAGAACAACGACCGGTGCTTGAGGTACCTAAAAGCACCGTTAGTGGATCGGGAGGATCCGAAATGACGTGTTTTGAGCTACGTCGACTGTTTATCTTTTCATGTAGATCTTGTCTTTCAAGGACCCAAATAGTCTAAAGTTGTAAATTGAAAACATCAAATCCTGTTTTTTATCTTTAGTAGTGAACTGAAAATCAATCTCCAGATAATGTTTTCATTGAACGAAACACCAAAGTACCTAATTGCCTAACAGTACGATTTTGACATTCAATTGAATTTGCTATTAATCTATTAAAAGAAGCACAAGTTGACCTAGAACCTAAGAACAAACGTTAAATGTATCTACATAATATATCTGTCATATAAACGTTCATCTCGTTCTTGAAGTAAATTGATCTAATTGTCGCAATCTAAAGTCTAAAGTGGGAATGATGGCTTCACATGATGTCACGATTCACTATGGATCTTCAGGTATATGGAAGATTGAAATTATCATTTTTAATTAATGAATAAAAAATGTGTATTTTCATATTTTTGGATGTTTGAAAATCTAAAGCTTAGTATAAATGTTTTTAATAATAAAATGCTAATTATAGAACCAAACGCGAATGACCTAAAAGAAACAGCCAAAGGAGGAACAGAGAAGTCCCTCCGAATGACACGTTGCACTGTATATATGAAGATATAGCCCAGGGAGTGGCTGATGTAAGACAGGGTCGTAAACTCATGCCAAATCCCTGTGCAGCATGATAGGAGAATATACTGCGCCAATTCCATATAATATAGTATAAGGATAAGAGATAGAAGAAGACATTTTCAATATCAAACTTGACAAGCTAATTAGGCGTTATGGTTGATACGAGAGTAACAGGGTATTGAAGGCTATTTATACATATTATTCTGAAAATAAAACAACTTATTTTGTTTCATTGCGTTCTTTTAGAGTTGCGGACTTATTAGAGCCCACTGAGTTTCTCACCGGATCTTCTAAATGGGTCGCTTTTCCGATCCGGTGGTAGATTCTGCGAAGCACTGCTGTTGCTAGGGCCAGTGTTAGCAACACTCCCGGTTAGAGCCCATACATTAGTGTGAAGCTGAAATAGCCTCTCAAGGCTATCAGCATAGGTAGGAAAGAAAAGTCGTAGTATGAAGTCGTCGTGGCCTAACGGATAAGACGTCCGGTGCATTCGTGTTGAGCGATGCAACGGTGTTCGTATCTCAGGCGGGTACCAATTTTTCTAATGAAATACGTACTCAACAAATGTTCACGATTGACTTCCACGGTGAAGGTTTTTTTATTTTTTTATTGCTTAGATGGGTGGACGAGCTCACAGCCCACCTGGTGTTAAGTGGTTACTGGAGCCCATAGACATCCACAACGTAAATGCGCCACCCACCTTGAGATATAAGTTCTAAGGTCTCAGGTATAGTTACAACGGCTGCCCCACCCTTCAAACCGAAACGCATTACTGCTTCACGGCAGAAATAGGCAGGGTGGTGGTACCCACCCGCGCGGACTCACAAGAGGTCCTACCACCAGTAACTACGCAAATTATAATTTTGCGGGTTTGATTTTTATTACACGATGTTATTCCTTCACCGTGGAAGTCAATCGTGAACAATTGTTAAGTACGTATTTCATTAGAAAAATTGGTACCCGCCTGCGGGATTCGAACATCGGTGCAACGCTAGATACGAATGCACCGGACGTCTTATCCTTTAGGCCACGACGACTTCTAAACATCGTGTAATAAAAATGAAACCCGCAAAATTATAATTTGCGTAATTACTGGTGGTAGGACCTCTTGTGAGTCCGCGCGGGTGGGTACCACCGCCCTGCCTATTTCTGCCGTGAAGCAGTAATGCGTTTCGGTTTGAAGGGTGGGGCAGCCGTTGTATTAGCCGTTGCTTATATCTCAAGGTGGCGCATTTACGTTGTGGATGTCTATGGGCTCCAGTAACCACTTAACACCAGGTGGGCTGTGAGCTCGTCCAACCATCTAAGCAATAAATAAAAAAAAATGGACTTATTGGGAATCAAGCTGCGAGGCATATCTCGTACCTTGCACCTATTTGTTTAGCATTTTCATCGGCAGTTGTTGAATAGAAAAATATCGATCGTTTTTAAGTATTAACTGTGACGCGACCCAATTCAGCGCCCTCGTTATTGTCATGTAATAAAATAGTTATTAATGCTAGAGGATTTTCTATTTGTTACTTTGTATTCTCGCTATTAAGGTGTGGTTTTCGTCGTCAGTTTGACATAAAGATTGGAAGGCGTTTTGGGAGTTTAGGATTGGTTGAAGAACAATGAAGAAAAGGTTCATGTCTAGCGAATAGCCTGTAATTGGCAACACCATCAGAATCGGTAACCGAAACTCCCCAAGAATTTCAGAAGATTCGTAAAAGAAAGGGCGGTTTTAATTTGCTAACATTAGCAAGCTAATAAACATCTCTACCTGCCACTATCATTTGTGATTCCTTAAGAGCCCATATCATGGTCAGGTTTATTGTGAGATATATTAAGCAAAAATGAGTATACCCTTGCACATTATACAGACAATATATTAATTAGCGTATTTTGAATTTCAAATTTTTTTGATACTTAGTGTTTTGGCTTCAGTCTAGTATACAGCAATATCCCCTATAGGTATCGGTCGAGGTTTTGAAGTGACTATGACCTGTTATGTTGTTTAAGTACAATCGATTTACGAAATCGATTCCATATATTTACTAAGATGGGTGCCATTTACATTTTGATGCCTATGTACTCCGGAAACGAATTAATATCACATGGGTCAAAAAAACATCTATGAATCTACAGCACGCACAGCATCTCATAACTCATTTCAGAGTGTAGCATTCCTCCTATGAACAGTCTCTTGTCCTATTAATTACTTTAGTGAATTTATCAAAGAAGCTTATTCATACAATATGCAGTGACTATTCGTTTATCGATAAATTATTCACTTAACGTAGCCGCATTTCCAAATTACATTTTTATTGCTTCAATATCTAATTTGGTTTATTTTACTTTTAACACAAATTAATAAGTAATTTAGTAGAGGTAGGCAATTGCTGGTGGTAGGACCTCTTGTGAATCCGTGCGAGTAGGTACCACCACCCTGCCTATTTCTGCCGTGAAGCAGTAATGCGTTGCGGTTTGAAGGGTGGTGCAGCCGTTGTAACTATACCCTAGAACTTATATCTCAAGGCGGGTGGCGCGTTTACGTTGTAGATGTCTATGGACTCCAGTAATCACTTAACAGCAGGTGGGCTGTGAGCTTCCACCCATCTAAGCAATAAAAAAAAACAATATTATTATTGATGACATGTGAGACTTGTAATCTCACAGATGAGAATATCGCGTACGACATCACGGCCATGCCACATGAGCATAATTTCAACTATTTGTTACACCTTCAAGTTACCTGTGATATACTCATAGTACAAGAAGATAAAAGTAAATAAAAAAAAAAATTAAATACACTTTTTTTATTGCCCTTGTAGGCAGACGAGAATACGGCCCACCTGATGGTGAATGGTCACCGTCGCCCATGGACTTCAGCAATGCCAGGGGCAGAGCCAAGCCGCTGCCTACGGCTTAAATAAAAATCATAAATAAATTTCAACAAACATAACCTCGCCCGTGACCTTGTTAGCAAAACATTGGAATTCGTAAAATTAATGAGATTATTAAACCACGTGTTTTTTTATTATTAATTTAATATCATCAGTTAATCGTGTATAGCACGACACTCTATTAATTCATCTTTATTATACATATTATGATCCCTTTACGACTGCGGAAGTTAAGATTATCATTACTTTTCGAGATGTGTTTGTCGTTATTTTTCCACAATGACATAACAAGTATGTCTGACCTGAATGCTAATAGCTTGTCTGATACTTAAAACAAAATTTCTGTTTATAGTAATCCTGAAAGCCTTTGAAGGTTTTCTTTTAAATTTTCCAACTAAGTGGGCTTCGAAATTTTGCTTAATATTTTTTTACGAATAACGCTCTGTCTTTTTGTGACGTCTTATGCTAGTTTATGAATTATGATGGACATTGGTATTGCTAAATTAATAGCGTAGTTTTCTGAGATCACCTCATAGACAAATACGTCACGTGCCTAAAGGGTTTTGGGGGCCTGTTCATTGGCATCGATTTTACTAAGTCCTTTGATTTTATTTTTATTATTATAAGCAATTAATTTGAAATACTTCAAATTGCTCATGTATTATAGGTAGCATTTAGCTATAAAGATTAATTGTAATTTTAATATGCTTTTATTAGTTTCAGACGTATGTATACAAACAAAGCGTGGGGTGCATGGTATCAGTAGGTAGTTATAAATATTTTATGAACAGATATGAGTAGAAGGGTTATTTTGATAATATCGTGAAAAGCACTCCACAAAATCATTTTAACTACACTATTTTTAATTCTAAATTATTAAAATTTATTTTCAATTTTTTAGTTGGATTTTCTATAAAAGCGCATTTTGTTAGTTTTTTTAAACTATTATTTATTTATAACATAATTATTATCTTTATTTATGTCGCCGACAACTTACATAACGTTGATGGTTAATCGCAAAGCAAGTTTATTTTTACTCAATTCAAAACACATGGCCGTTAGCAATTCAGGAATAAAACATCGGAACGTCTTTGCCAAATGAATTAACATAATACCTTTTGAATTTGAGATGGTGTCTTATGAATCAGATACGCGTGGAGGCGCCCGGCCTTAACCAAGCTGATGGTATAAACAATAAAGTACTATGCGAGAATCTGTGCGTGTTTTATTGTGACCTTGAAATATTTTACGACTTAATTTATTTACACTATATTCGCGATTACAAAACACGACTGCGCGTTGTTAATGGCTTCGGAATTTTGGGAAGCTCTCATAGAATTGTCGGAGTTTAGCTCTGCCGACGAATACAGACTAATTCCAAATTTTAGTAACACCTAAAAAGTGACACTAATAAATAATAGTTAAAAATTTTATTTTACACTATTTTTAATTCAAATTTATAAAAAAATATTTTCTATTTTTAGTTGGATTTTCTATAAAAGCGTATTTTGTTAAAATTTTTAAACTATTATTAATTTTTTAGTTTTTCGTTGAATTTTACATTTTTTCAATCTTTTTTTTCAATTTTTTTTTAAATATCGAATTGTCATCGGTCCTTAATAAGTATACCAAATTTCGAGTTAATCCGACGTTTTGAAGGGGTTCAAAATCATGTTTAAAGATTCCGTTACATACTAACATACCTATATACATCTGAAGCTAATAAAAGGGTATTAAAAAGGGATAAAGATATGTGTCTATTGGATTTTATCTGCGAGAGAATGAGATGGAATACTTCATAAAAATCGCTTCAGCTATTAAGGTCAAGTATAATACTAATGTATGGACCAATCTTGTTGTTGTAAGATAAATAATACTTAAGTCTGGAATAAATACTAAATCTCATCAAAAACCAGATGACGAGGGTCAGCACAGGGACCACTACGGAAAGATTTCGAAGTCCCCAACAACATTTCCGTACCTAAAGATGTAATCATTTATCTCGACCTGATCTAATTTTGCCAATAGTTTATGGACGGATACGTGGGTAGTTGTTTTAAGTTTTTATTGGATATTTATTTTTAGTTACATAGCTTACAGAAATGTATTTTAAAATCTGTTGCTTAGAGACAGACATCTTTCTCGAGACACATATTAAAAAGTTAAGATCATGAATTTTTTTATTGCCCTTGTAGGCAGACGAGCATACGGCACACCTGATGGTGAGTGGTTACCGTCGTCCATGGGCTTCAGCAATGCCAGGGGCAGAGCCAAGCCGCTGCTTACCTACCTATACAACTTTACGGCTCTAACATCGGTTTATTTCCATTTAATCTTTCTCCTGATTTGTAATATGCTAGAAGTGGGGCATGTTAGGAATCTACATAGACAGATAGATACCCAGCGAAACAAGCACGGATGCTATTGCAATAATGTCCCAAGTGATATTTTGATGGACAAAATGCGAAAGGAATATAATGTTCAAAGGTCGACCGGTATTGTTATACTATACGTATTTTGTAACATGATTATATTGACTAAATCTTGTTCAGGGTTACGAGCTTAAATTTAATATCGTCCAGTTCTTATTAATTAAAAAAATATATATTGTTAAATTTGTCTGAAATGTGAATCTTGATTCGTCGTTATTACAAGTCGGTTAGAATTGTATGTTTTCATCAATTGTAATGGTTGTTTCTTTGCCAGCGAAATATTTAATAGGTCGTAAGCGAATAAACATAAGCATATGCATAGGTGATAGCAGGATCATAAACGAATAAAAAGTAAAAAATTAATCATTTAAACTTCCGTAAAAAACCTAAACTTATTAATAATATTTAGGAATAGATAGGATTCAATACAGTATCTAAACAGACTAATCATTTTAAACTTCCGCAAAAAACCCAACCTTATTAATAACATTAGGAATAGATAGGATTCAATGCCGTATCTAAACAGGACGTGTGTTAAAAAAAAAAAGAAATTTCACCTCGTATTAGATACGCCTAGTAATAAAATTACCATGAATGAAATAAGCTCCCCTTGGTTTTTCGCAAACGCTGTGACGAACTTCTTCAAGCTAGGCTTGTGGAGTAAACTAGGCGGTAGTTTTTTATTTAGTAATCTGTGGCGGTAGGCACTGGAGGTAATCACAATCAGATAGGCCTAATCTGTCTACAAAAGCGAACGTTGTAAGGCTAAATGTGTCTATATATTTTCCTATCCACTGAGTTTATAGCCGGTTCTGTTCAGTGGGTCGCGATCCCGATCCGGTAGTAAATCGCAGCAACTGCTCTGGCTAGGGCTAGTGTTAGGCAAATCTCTCAGGTTGAGCCCGTGAGCTTACCTACCTATGAGAAGGTGGAATAGCTTATGCTACCAGCGAATGGGTAGGGAAAAAAAGAAACATTTTCGTATCAGCCACAGTACATTCAATAAGCATTAAAAAACGAGCAAGCAACAGATTTAAAGTAACAAAGAATCGTCCTTCACGCATTGAGTATTGTGGAACACCGATATTACTATTGGAACAATGTAAATTGTTTGTAATGATGCTGTTCAAAATACATTTGATGATAATGTAAAATAAAGCGAAACTCTAAAACTAAATATTAAAAAAAACAACATTACGTATAGTATAAGAATAACAATTTACCTAACAAAATAATAGCATCATAGGAACTTATTAATGCTTATTGACTGGTGGTAGGACCTCTAGTGAGTCCGCGCGGGTAGGGACCACCACTCTGCCTATTTCTGCCGTGAAGCAGTAATGCGTTTCGGTTTGATGGGTGGGCAGCAGTAACTATACTAGGGACCTTAGAACTTATATCTCAAGGTGGGTGGCGCATTTACGTCGTAGATGTCTATGAGCTTAACACCAGGTGGGCTGTGTGAGCTCGTCCATCCACCTAAGCAATAAAAAAAAGTTTATGACGAATTTAAGAAAGGAAAAACCTACTTGCCTTCTCTGGAAAAATTTGAAGTCAAGCTCTTAGCACAGCCCAAGAACATAATGTAAAAGTCTCGATTGGATTAATATAATGACATGTAGACCTGGCCTTCGAATGGATACTAGTTGATTTGCGATAGAAATAGCCCCACCAGTGTGGGCTTAATTTACCATATCAACACTGGATAACACAGACGACACATGCATAAGTCCTTAAAGGTAATTTAGCAGTAGCTCGATTGTAAGTTACTGTTTTCTTGACATTATCGATAATCACGCACTAGCTTTTGTTAATTCCCGGTTCAAAACGACTTGTCAAAGTGTCATGTCCAAAGTTTAGCCAAAAGCCGTGCGCTATTTATTGGTGCCAAGTTTAGTAACAGGGGTACAGGCGTTTAAGTGACATTCTATGGCCCAAGAGAAAGTCTTAAGTGAGTAGTTAATGTTAGGGTCTGGTCGGAGTGAGCTTCGTTAAGAACGAATAAAGTACCTAAATTATAAGATTCACGGGTCATCGTTATCATCGATCTCTAGTCCAATGACTTCAAATATCCCTTTAAGCGTTACATGAAAACTGTCCTAAATAATAATGTACTATTCGTTTCCGGAAGCCGGCGTTGTAATTGGGTCGCCATTAACGCAGTTGAATATTTGATCCACCTTGTACGTTAGGAACGTTTGATTGAGTGATAGCGTGACCGAATGACCTGTATGATTTATCGAGTAAGGTTCACTCAATCGAAGGACTCGTTCTTTGTTTGAAGCTACAAAATGTGGTAAGGAAAAGTTTGAAACTGCTTAGACATAATACGGGTTTTTATACTCCAATTGGATAGTGATACATTCAATATTTTTGGTAAAATCAATTCCGAGGTTCTGTTTCCCAGTTGAAGATATTCGAGATCTAGGAGTGTTTTTTTCTTAGGTATATATGGTAGCCCAAAATTCAAGACAACGTCCTAGCGGGGAGCTATTGATTGGGGGTGAATTGATACGCGCACACACCTTGAGTCGAAGTAGTTTCAGAGTTAGATTCAGACCACCGTCCCGTCGTTATGAAGCTCGGTCGCGCTCCCGATTCCGTTCCCGTCACGAGGACTGTGGTGGATTGGCACACGCTGGGCATCAGCCTGGCTGAATCTGATCCACCATCGCTCCCGTTTAACCCGGACTCTATCCCGTCTCCTCAGGATACCGCTGAAGCCATAGANCGGCGCTGCATCCACCGGTGTTGGGAAGAAGACGGGTCAGCGCACCCGCCGTCCCCATCAGCCTTGGAACCAGCATTTTGAAATGGTGGTCGAATCTCCATTTACTGTCCAACACAAGGCCCAAATACTTGAGCTTCGGCTGGACAGCAATGGTGACACCCCCGACTACGAGATTCGCGCCTTGAGGCGGCCCCTTCCGAGCCGAGTGGTAGCACACTGCTTCGGATTTATGAAGGGCCACCTCGAGGCCGAGTCTCTTTATTCGACTCACCACAGTCGCTACACCTGCTACAGCCAGGATGGCTGCTGACCGGTAGTCGTCTCCGCGGGCCGTCACCAGCGTGTCGTCAGCGTAGCAAACCACTTCGACGCCACGCAGGTTAGCCCCACGGAGAACCCAGTCGAAGCCTATATCCCACAGGAGCGGACCCAGTACCGACCCCTGTGGAACCCCCCGCGACACTGTTTTCCGTCCCCACCCACTCCGCTCGGGGAAGACTACAGCCCGCCCTGAGAGATAATCTTCGATCAGATTGCGGAGACCGGTGGGCACGCGGTGAAATCGTAATGACTCCATGATCGTACTCCAGGGGATCGTGTTGAAGGCGTTGGCTATATCGATTGACACAGCCAATAGCACGCCCCCCCCAGAGCACGCCTGGTCGGTGAGGTCACGGACGCGCAAGACCGCGTCCACGGTCGACCGACCTCTCCGATAACAATTTACCTAACAAAATAATAGCATCATAGGAACTTATTAATGCTTATTGACTGGTGGTAGGACCTCTAGTGAGTCCGCGCGGGTAGGGACCACCACTCTGCCTATTTCTGCCGTGAAGCAGTAATGCGTTTCGGTTTGATGGGTGGGCAGCAGTAACTATACTTGAGACCTTAGAACTTATATCTCAAGGTGGGTGGCGCATTTACGTCGTAGATGTCTATGAGCTTAACACCAGGTGGGCTGTGTGAGCTCGTCCACCCACTTAAGCAATAAAAAAAAGTTTATGACGAATTTAAGAAAGGAAAAACCTACTTGCCTTGTCTGGAAGAATTTGAAGTCAAGCTCTTAGCACAACCCAAGAACATAATGTAAAAGTCTCGATTGGATTAATATAATGACATGTAGACCTGGCCTTCGAATGGATACTAGTTGATTTGCGATAGAAATAGCCCCACCAGTGTCGGCTTAATTTACCATATCAACACTGGATAACACAGACGACACAAGCATAAGTCCTTAAAGGTAATTTAGCAGCAGCTGGATTGTAAGTTACTGTTTTCTTGACATTATCGATAATCACGCACTAGCTTTTGTTAATTCCCGGTTCAAAACGACTTGTCAAAGTGTCATGTCCAAAGTTTAGCCAAAAGCCGTGCGCTGTTCATTGGTGCCAAGTTTAGTAACAGGGGTACAGGCGCTTAAGTGACATTCTATGGCCCAATAGAAAGTCTTAAGTGAGTAGTTAATGTTAGGGTCTGGTCGGAGTGAGCTTCATTAAGAACGAATAAAGTACCTAAAGTATAAGATTCACGGGTCATCGTTATCATCGATCTCTAATCCAATGACTTCAAATATCCCTTTAAGCGTTACATGAAAACTGTCCTAAATAATAATGTATTTGTTTCCGGAAACCGGTGTTGTAATTGGGTCGCCATTAACGCAGTTGAATATTTGATCCACCTTGTACGTTAGGAACGTTTGATTGAGTGATAGCGTGACCGAATGACCTGTATGATTTATCGAGTAAGGTTCACTCAATCGAAGGACTCGTTCTTTGTTTGAAGCTACAAAATGTGGTAAGGAAAAGTTTGAAACTGCTTAGACATAATACGGGTTTTTATACTCCAATTGGATAGTGATACATTAAATATTTTTGGTCAAATTTTTAATCAATTCCGAGGTTCTGATTCCCAGTTGAAGATATTCGAGATCTAGGAATGATTTTGTCTTATATGTAGTAGCCCAAAATACAAGACAACGTCCTAGCGGGGAGCTATTGATTGGGGGTGAATTGATACGCGCACACACCTTGAGACAATCAATTAGAGATTGTAAGCTTATAGGGCTATCTACCAAGACCAATTGTTTATTCTATAAAAAAAAAAAAAAACAATAAATAGCCAATGCTTTATTTAACTGCTGCAATTTTTCAAGGATACCTATTAGTGTAGTAGAAACACTTACTTAAGTTCAATAATAATAGTGAGTCATCAAATTACATCATAAAGTATGGACCACGTGCTCATTTAAAATCAATGATTCACTGTGTAGTATCGTAGAACGGGAGAATGGTTACCGTTGACCATATATTTGAGATTGGCTAACTATGAAAATTATAGGTTTTCCTACAATTCGCCGTCGTTGGTGTAGTAAAAATGTATTTTTTTTTATTTAATCGTTCCAGGATCATCGACAGGAGAATGGGATTATTTTACTATGAATTAGTTTCGCAGATTTGAGGACGGACAATTTCGTTAACTCTTGATTATGGAGTCGTTCGTTTTTATTAGAAACTTATGATTACTGGTAGCTTTCCAGTTTCACCCGATAGGTGGGCGAGTATGGGCTCGGCTAGGAGAGGTGGGATTTACCAACAGCCGAACCGAAGGAAACCTAACAGCTCAAGGGCAGTTGCTTTTTTTTCATACCTATGCTGATAGCCTTGAGAAGGTATTTCAGCTTCGCCTTAACGTGTAAGTAAGCTCACGGGGCTCAAACCGGAGTATTGGCAACATTGGCCCTACCAAGAGCAGTGCCTCGCAGAATCTACCACTGAATCGGAAACGCGACCCACTGAGGAGATCTGGCGAGAAACTCAGTGGGCTGTGTCTATGGGTTAATTTATTTATTTATAACTTCTTATACTATAAAGTATAAAGGCATTTACTCGTCGAGCACTTCGTTGCAAGCGACGGGTTCGACGAGGGCGGTGACCGGTGGTTGTGGTACCTAAAAGCACCGTTAATGGATCGATATGATCCGTAATGACGTGTTTTAGGCGACATCGACTGTACACAATTCGGTCTACAGGATCGGGTATTTAATTCCCGGCGGCCACGATAAGAGGGTTTTCATGTTGTGACCGGGCAGCTACTTCGCAAATGCATATAATATCAGATCTGAATCGCAAATAACTGACAACACTACGCGATAAACTCAGCGGGCTGAAGTTATGAGCTAAGATACTCGTCCAACTCTTCGCCTAGTTACTGAAGTACAGTTATCAGAGTCCCTATGCCTGAGTGTCAGAGTTGCAGGCGTCTAGTAAGGGAAGTTAGTGGATCGGGTTGATATTTAAGAATGTAAGAATCGGTAGTATTTCAGTATACATACGTGTTTCTTTAGTAATAAATGGTATCTGTTTGCGGTATTTGAACACTTAGCCGAATCATTCGTTAGGAATATCCCGGTCGTCTTATACTATACTTGATCACGGAGGCTCGTGATTCCCCTTCTATAAGTGTAAAAATATAAAACCCGAAAACGTCACAATGTGAATGATCGCGGAAAACCTAATTCAGTAATAAAATAAAAACAAATTATATCTCACTAATATAATGACTCGTGTTCACTTGTTGACTGAAAGACTGGAAGAGTGATGACCCTTTTATGACAACTGGGTATTTAAAGGAGCCGCGTAAGAATCTACGGGTAACAGTTGATATCTTTCTAAAGAACTGGACTACGTTACCTCTGACAGGGTAGCAAGGCTGGTGAACATGACCCTTAACTTTTACTCACTACTCGTGGTGGGACGTCGCTCATATTGACATATGAAGTTGAAGACTAAATTTTATAGCAAAATGGTTGTCTTAAGCTCCAAACTAGAATGCTTTAGATTCGTAGCAGAAAATAGACAGGATGGTTGTACTTTTGCAATCGGGGTCATAAAACCTCCGAATTATTGGGCAAATTTATAAATTTTGCTAGGTTTTTGTACAACATCACACCTTCGCGTCTTAGAAATTGTTGAATTGTAGGTGCGTATTTTGAATAGATGTATTTTTTTTTTATTGCCGTATAGGCAGACGAGCATACGGTCCACCTGATGGTGAGTGGTTACCGTCGCTCATGGACGTTAGCAATGCCAGGGGCAAAGCCAAGCCGCTGCCTACCGTTTGCAATTGTTGTACCGTTGTATAGTTGCATCGCATGAAAGATGAAGATTAGAACCGATAGAAGTTCATCACACTGCAATATGTGGGTGCGCTGTGTTCAAGTCCTTTCCTCTTCAGCCAGGACCCATAATAAAAGAACAATCTTTAGGCGTGACACACAAAAACGCGGTCCTACTATATTTATATGTATTAGGAAGTCGAAAATGAGGAAAAACTTAGGAGTTGCTTCAGTCGAGTCTCGGATGAATTGATGGTGACATTGTGATATTTTAGTTACCGAAAAATAAATCATAGCATTTTTAATACAATTCATTTATGGTGTTTCTGTTCTCTAGTAGATTTTCACTACTTTCGAAGGACAAGTGAGTACTTCATTGATTATAAAGAAAATTTCAAAACATTGTTATAAGATCGTTTTTTTTTATTTAAAGCTTCGTAAAATCTAAAATAGTGAATAACCTAATTTTATGAAACAAGAAAAGCTATTCATATTATTTAGCAAAATACTTTGATTTCGTGTTCGTGGATCGAGTTACTTGACAAAAGAAACTGACTGTGTCGTTTGAAGAGTAATTGTACTTTTTACTGGTGGTAGGACCTCTTGTGAGTCCGCACGGGTAGGTACCACCACCCTACCTATTTCTGTCGTGAAGCAGTAACGCGTTTCGGCTTGAAGGGTGGGGCAGCCGTTGTAACTATACTGAGACCTTAGAACTTATATCTCAAGGGGGGTGGCGCATTTACGCTGCAGATGTCTATAGGCTCCAGTAACCACTTAACACCAGATGGGCTGTGAGCTCGTCCACCCATCTAAGCAATAAAAAAAAACTTACAAAAGTAATAAATGATGATAGATTGAATTTGAAAAAAAAAACATTTCTTATATAAAACCCTCAAATTCAAAAAACTCAAAATCGAAGCATTACCGAATTAAGCTAAGTTTTTCAAACATACATCGGTTAATTTTGGACCGATCAGAGGTATGTAATTCTCGATTCGTTTTTTTCTTTTCTTTATTAGGCTGTTGATTTAGATATTTTCGACATAGATCGTTTGAATTGTATTGCGTTAGATATCCGATTTATCCGTTATGTCGGTCTACATTTACGAGTATGCTTTGAGAGCACATTGTATTTTTTTTATATTATTTAGATGAGTGGACGAGCTAAAAGCCCACCCGGTGTTACGTGGTTACTGGAGTCCATAGACATCTACGATGTAATTGCGCCACCCACCTTGAGATATATATAGTTCTAAGATCTCAAGTATAGTTACAATGGCTGCCCCGCCCTTCAAACCGAAACGCATTACTGCTTCACGGCAGAAATAGGCAGGGTGGTGGTACTCACCCACGCGGACTTACAAGAGGTTCTACCACCAGTAAATCCTAATTTTGTTTGTTACGTCAGGCTTTTTTTTTTTTTTGTCAGGAGGAAATCGCCGGACTTCTGCCCTTTTCTGGGGATACTGGGCGGGGTATGTCAGAGTCGAACTGACTAAAACCTTCTGTCGCTCAACAACCAACGTCCAAACCTCGCATGAGACAGAACTCATGACAAGGCAAAGGGGGGAAAGTGAAGCGTTTAGTGCGGAGCACATCTCTCCCATCACCCTCCCCCTCGGGACGCCGGACTGGGGGTCGTCGGCGCCACGACCACCAGCCCTCTCGGTCGGCAGACTGTCCGAAGCCCGCCTAGATGGCGCCGGTTAGAGTGGGGTACCCTACGGAATACCCCGCTGGGCCAGAACCAGCGTGGGTCGAGGATAGCCGGCCTTCCATCACCCGGATGCTCTTGCGTAAAACGCGTGCAGAGCAGCTTGCACGTCGTCTTCTTAGGCCCCCCTCGCCGGTCCCCAGACCGACATGTGAGGGGGACCCGAAACACTTAGAGGGCCAGGGCTTGGGCGAGATCCGCCTCCCTGGCCCCCGCTCGACGGCGGCGGGATTGTGCGTCTCTCACGCGCCCCGCCGCCTCCTTCTGCGAGATGGTGCACTCGCAGAAGTCGAGCATCGCCTTCCACGACTCGTTGTCGCCGAGCATCGATGCCACAACACTCGACAACGACAAGTCGGTTCCTATTTTTGCGACGAGGACACGGCGCCACCCCTCCCATGCGGGGCAGGCGACGAGCGTATGCTCTGCCGTGTCCAAGTCGCAATCACAATGGTGGCACTCTGCCGTCGGCTCGGCTGTGATCCGGTGCAGGAACTCACCGAAACAACCATGCCCAGTGAGCACCTGCGTGAGCCGGAAAGTGAGGCATCCTCTGTCACGATTCACCCAATCCACAAGGACCGGGCGAATCGCCTCGACGGTCCTACGACCAGCCGAAGGATCAGCCAGCCGTCTGGACCATGACTCCAGCACGGAAGCGTGTATCTTTACT
This sequence comes from Bombyx mandarina, assembly GCF_003987935.1. The sequence continues at coordinate 424,658 of NW_021011552.1, read as the reverse complement.
ACATAGTATAAAACAAAGTCGCTTTCTCTGTCCCTATATCTGGCTGTTCCTATGTATGCTTAAATCTTTAAAACTACGCAACGGATTTTGATGCGGTTTTTTTTAATAGATAGAGTGATTGAAGAGGAAGGTTTATATGTATAATAACATCCATTAAATAGTGGAGAAATCAATAATAAATTACAGTTTCCGAAGCGAAGCGAGGGCGGGTCGCTAGAATCCTATTAAATTGGAAACTCTTTAATACATAACAGTTCTTGTTTTCGCTTTAAAAGAGCTTGGTAATGCACCATTAGCATACGACAGACGATGTGTAGAGTCGTTTAAACAAATGTGTTTAAATTGGATTCAGTATAATTGTTCGCGATAATCATATGGAAGCAGGATTCACTAGCATAATATGCCGTATCGTAACCTCCATACCTTATATGTACACCATACTGTATAATGTTGTGACAGTTGTAGCGTAAAAGAATAATATGCCTAAAATTCAAATATTATATATTTTATATATTTTTACAATATGTTTTTTCACTGGTGGTAGGACCTCTTGGGAGTCCGCACGGGTAGGTACCACCACACCGCCTATTTCCGCCGTGAAGCAGTAATGCGTTTCGGTTCGAAGGGTGGGGTAGCCGTTGTAACTATACTGAGACCTTAGAACTATATCTCAAGGTGTGTGGCGCATTTACGTTGTAGGTGTCTATGGGCTCCAGTAACCACTTAACATCAGGTGGGCTGTGAGCTCGTCCATCGATCTAAGCAATTAAAAAAAAAATTACGTTTTTATTTTCAATGGAACAAATTCGCGGCCCACCTGGTATTAAGTGATTACCGGAGCCAATATACATCTACAAGACTACAATGTAAATGCCGCCACTTACCTTGAGATAGAAGTTCTAAGGTCTTAGTATAGTTACAACGGCTGCCCAACCCTTCAAATCGGAATGCATTACTGCTCTGCTTCACGGTAGAAATAGACAGGGTGGTGGTATCTACCTGTGCGGACTCAAGATGACCAAATACCAGTAATAACGCAAAATATAATTTTCCGGGTTTAATTTTTACTACACGATGCTATTCCTTCACCGTGGAAAGTCAATCGTGAACAAATGCTAAGTACATATTTCATTAGAACAATTGGTATCCGCCTGCGGGATTCGCAATATCTATCTGCTAAATCTATAATAAAATAAAAATAATAATAAAACATTTGTAAACGCGGAGAATAATCTTGTCTGCGTGCGACAAAAATAACTTTCTTCGTAACAAAGCGACATTGCAAAATAAATTTTGTGTATTTTATTATAATAACTTGGTCTAAATATCTAAATGAAAATGAATCATGCAATATCGATCTGCGAAATCTATAATAAAGTAATAATAAAATAAAAAATAAAAACATTCTTAAAAGCGGAGAATAATCTTGTCCGCGTGCGACAAAAATAACTTTCTTCGTAACCCAGCGACATTGCTAAATAAATTTTGTGCATTTTATTAACTTGACCTAAATATCTAAATCAAATTTAAAACTTACCAAAAACAGAGCGTTGAAAACGACGAGTAAATATTTAATGCAACTCATACCGCACCCCTCCATTTTGATTAAATAATTTTATTTAAATTTAAAAAAGCCACAGTCTAATACAATTTTAACAAAATCAAATATGTAACAAAATTATTCTTTATTTAAAAAAAATCAAGAAACCTAAAACGCAAGTCTTCAAATTCGAATTACGAATGTATATTTTTTTTTTTGAGTCACAGACACGTGCACACGTACAGCCAAGCGTTAGCCAAATGCGCTAGTACAAAGCGTTCCTCGGTATTTTATTTTGTAGGGAAAATTAGGCGGTGTGAACCATGAATCGCGTGCCAGGATTGAAATCACGACACCCCAAATTACTTTGACCCTTAAGATTTACGTCGTTAAAAGCCGATATGGATCTCGATTAAACGGCTTTAACCAGATGATAGGTTATTGGGCTTAGATTTATTATAATTTCATAAGAAATATCGTTTGGAATTTTGTTTTATGATATTATAGACACATCGATTGTAATATTGTATTGTAATAGAATTGTTATTTTTTAAAGGTTTTTTTTTCTAGTAATAATAATTTAAGTAGTTAAACCGTATTGGTCATGATATTAGCCGGAGTCGGTTTTCAGCACTTTATATTATTTAATACTTAAATAAGTTTGACAGTGTGTGAGAAAAATGTTTTTGTTTCGGAGGTGAGTGAGTTAGGCCACGCCCCATCTGGTGTTATAAATATTTATCAGGGCCCTTAAATGTCATCAACGTACAATATTGAGACATGAGTTCTAATTATCAGTTGTATAGTACAACCCCACCTTTGAACCAGGACGGATACAAACAGTAGATGTGAAAGGTAATAGATCTTCAGGTACCTTGTTGAAAATGGGTGTACCTCAGGGTTCCATTTTGGGTCCTTTTTTATTTCTAATATATATAAACGATTTACCTAGTTTTATTGAATCCCGACACGAGGTCGTATTATTCGCAGATGATACATCTTTATTATTTAAAATTAAACGACAATTACAAGTCTATGACGAAGTGAATGATGCGATTTCGTGTGTGGTTCATTGGTTCCGTATCAATAACCTATTATTGAATAGTAAGAAAACTAAATGTATTAAATTTACTTTAAAATGTATTAAACCATCTTTAAATGTGAGACAAGTGGATAGTGATGTAATTGTTTCTGAGGAATCATTGGAGCTTGTTGAGTCAACCGTNCTTGATTTGTTAGGTCTCCTTCGGAGGCGCTCGGGCAGTTGTTCGCAAATCCCACCCCTCCTGGCTGAGCCTTTGCTCGCCCACCTGTCCTGGTGAAATTGGAAAGGCCTTCGGGCCATCAGTAATCTTTCAATCATAAAAAAATATTAATGGTGGTAGGACCACTTGTGAGTCCGCGCGGGTAGGTACCTCCCCGCCTATTTTAGCCGTGAAGCACTAATGCGTTTCGATTTAAAGAGTGGGACAGCCGTTGTAACAATACTAAAACCATAAACTCATATTATCTCAAGGTGGGTGGCGGCATTTACGTTGAAGATGTCTTTGGGCTCCGGTAGCCACTAAACGGGCTGTGAGCTCGTCCACCCATCAATGCAATGCAATAATAAAAAAAAAATAAAAAAAATTAGAATGTTAACAAACGCGGACACGGCTCGTTTGCTTACTATAAAGTCAATGATTATCTAGAAGATTGCACAAAGTGGGAATGAGTTGCTCGCTCCAGGCATTTCAATATTGTAGTAATTGTTACGTTATAATACTCATTGTAAAAAAATCTAATATTAAAAAATAAATAAATAATAATTTCATATGTAAAAAAAAAAAAAAAACATGCCCGCTGAGTTTCTTGCCAATTCTTCTCAGGACGGAGGCTAGTTCTTGTGAATTGGCGGTAGTTCTTTTGACGTTCAACAAGTATGTACTTTCATTTATGTTGAATAAAAATTTTTTGATTTGATTTGATTTGATTTGATTTGAACCTGAACGCATTACTGCTTTCGAGTAGAAATAGTTAAGCTAGCAGTACCTACCTGTGCGGGTAGACATAACGTCTTACCACCAGTAAGTGAGGAAGATTAGTATATTCTAAATCATATTTTACAATAATTGCTCGGTAATTCCTCAAACACTACTACTAGGCTGGCGCGATGACCCCGAAGTGGATCTTGGCCTCCGACAATAACGCCACCATTCAACCCGGCGCTGCGCAAAACCTTACCAGTCCGACAATTGGAGCTCACGTAAATTTCTTTCCACAGCGTCAGACCATACCGCCCAAAACACGTTATTACGGATCCTCCCGATCCATTAACGGTGCTTTTAGGTACCTCAAGCACCGGTCACCGTCCTCGTCGAACCCGTCGCTTGCGACGAAGGGCTCGACAAGCGAATTAACAACACATAGACACAGCCCTCTGATTTTCTCGCCGGATCTTCTCAGTGGGTCGCGTTTCCGATTCGGTGGTAGATTCTGGGAAGCACTGCTTTTGCTAGGGTCACTGTTAGCAACACTCCGGCTTGAGCCCCGTGAGCTCACCTACACGTTAGGGCGAAGTACTTGGGCTGCTCTACGGGGCGGTGTCCCACCGATTCACCTGTTTCACGATCCTGCTCCGTATGCACTGCATACTCCTAGCCTCTACGACTTTATCTCCCTCAGAATATTTGGCTAACCAAAGAGCCTCTCCACATCTTTGTTTTTCCAGACGCGCCAAGAACCGTCATCTCTCTGAACCGGTCCTAGTATCTTTCTCAGTACCTTTCGCTCAGTCACGAGAAGTTTTGTCCCTTTTTTCTCTGTAAGCGTCCATGCTTCGCATCCATGCTTTGCGTTTCGGTTTGAAAGGTGGGGCAGCCGTTGTAACTAAACTGTGACCTTAGAACTTATATCTCAAGGTGGGTGGCGCATTTACGTTGTAGATGTCTATGGGCTCCAGTAACCACTGAACACCAGGTGGGCTGTGAGCTCGCTCACTCAACTAAACTAAAAAAAAAAAAAGAAATAACCATACAATAAGGTCGGTCTGACTTCGAAGAGAGAATCCGATGTAGGGCTGTACTGCATCGTCAGGTAATTTGTACACGTATTTCACTCTCATGTTCCCTGTCATTGATATCTGTTAATACAACTGAACGAAAACTAATTACAATACAATAAATACAATATTTTGCTATTTACATTCGATCTATTGGCCATGTGAAAACACGGCTTAAAAGATTCGTTTGGATGATAGTAATTGAAAAAAAAAACAATTGGTGAAAAAGGGTCATTGAGAACCATGAATAAAGGACCTTGGTTTGGTAACGAACTCAGCAATAAATACATACTTATTACATCAAACATATAATTACATACATACTTGACGTCAATTTCAGTTGAAAGTATTATGACAAATAACCATGACAACCAGATTGAAACTAAAAAGGTCTTTAACCTACGTTAGCAGTCGTGATTTCCACCTGAACACCACAAATAACTAGAGTTCGATGACTCCTGAACTATAACCCTGAAACTGGGATTCCTTGGTCTAATATGTTTGACAGAAAACCTTTCTGTCAAATTGATTGGAGCAAGTATTTTTTTTAAATTATTTATGACATGATGTTTATGAGTGAAACTAGAAAAAGCCCAAAACAATTAATATCTTCAGTTTAAGTGGAACTCGTTTTATTAGCGTAAACTTTAAAATAGGAGGCCGTGTAACCTGGCTTTTATAAAAGGTTTTCTTAGGTTTTCGCAACTCGTGGAAATAATTAAAACAAATTTGACGGTAAAATCTCACCTTCTAAAATTGTTATTATAAGACGTTTTGAGAAGCCGAGATAAAACTCGAGATTAAGCCGTAAAAAAACTTTTAATAACCTCAACACGAAGGATTTGATTTGATAGAAGTAAATGTAAATTTAAACTTTAAACTGTATGTGACATCTTCGAACCCACCCTATTAAATGTAAATTTAAACTTTAAACTTTATGTCGAATCTTCAGAACCCACCCTATTAAAAAGCATTGCGTCGTAAATATTAATTATTGTTGTAATATAATTGCTATTTCCTGCAACCAGGCGGTCGTTCGAACGATGTCAAGTTTATTGTACCTAGGTCCCGCTGATAAGACCGTTTTTTTTTGTGGTGGCGGTTAATAATATCTAGCTTACTTAATATAAGATGGAAAGGCTAGATTTACAGAGCCTAAATATTTTGTAACTAACTTAAATTGCTCAGGAGCTTTTATGTTTTCCGAGACGTTGAGTTTTAGTCAAACTTAAAGAGAAATGGGATCTTTTTATTTTAATTTTTTATTATTTTAATTAAAAGATGATCTATCGACGGTTCGCACTAAAAGAGTCCGCCAAGTTCCGGGATAAATATTAAATTTACATGTGTTTTTAAAAGTGGTGGCGATGTTTTCCCCAAGGTAGCTGTATTCGCCACCAATACTGTTTCCGTGTTCTCAAGGCAAAGATCGGCCACTAAAATTTATGTATGAATTAGCTATGCCCGCCATTTTGTTCGTATGGGACTTAACAAAACATTATTATATTTGAAAATAATTCCAGATTTTTTTTCTAAGATATAAGTAGCTTATGTTACTCCTTATACATCAGCTATCTGCCAGTGAAAATCTCGTCAAAATCGGTCCAGCCGTTTCAGAGATTAGCCGGAACAAACAGACAGACCGACAGACAACAATTGTAAATAATGTTATTTTGCTATATAATGTTATATGTAACATATTAATGTGCATGTAGTAAAAAGCGGTTATTTTAATATTACAAATAGACTCTTCAATTTTATTTATATGTATAGATTTGAACAGCAATTTAGTGATAAGCGCGGTACAAACAAATAGAAAGACCGAACAAAAAAGTTTAAGTGCAATTAACACTATTACCGTCAACTAAAGCGGCTATTCCAAAAAAAACACATACCGATATTTCGTTTTTACCTATAACTACATATTTATTTACCTATACACTGAATCACGAGACTGTATTTTCCTATATCATTAACAACAAAGAAAATTGTCATTCGTCTTTCCACGCGTTCATTGAAAGTACATCCGAGTGTTGTGTGTGTGTGTTGGTTGGTGTCATTAATCAAACACTCTAGAATCGATATACTCCCCTTCTAGAATATTCCAATCGTTCGTAAGCGTATTTTTCTTTTTGTTAACTTGTACTATTTTGCATGATTGTTCTGGTGGTAGGACCTGTTGTGAGTCCGCGCGGGTAGGTACCATCACCCTGCCTATTTCTGTCGTGAAGCAGTAATGCGTTTCGGTTTGAAGGGCAGGGCAGCCGTTGTAACTATATTGAGATCTCAGAACTTATATCTCAAGGTGGGTAGCGCATTTACGTTGTAGATGTCTATGGGCTCCAGTAATCACTAAGGACCAGGTGGGCTGTGAGCTCGTCCACCCATCTGAGCAATATACAAATATTGTATTTAAAAACGTAATCCTCAATCTAAGCTCTATGCAGCAGATAATACGTATCGTTGCTCGCTGATGATTAAAGCCTTTTTTTCCCGGGCAGGGAGCCGAACCTCCTACGAGGATTCCGTGCCTAGGGGGTACGCGGGGGGTGCGCGGGGGGTACGCGGGACTTGAATGTCTGCAGAGGTTGGGAGCGGGCCAAAGGATGTATTTAAGGCTCTACCGCACCAAACGACTCTCCTTGCACTCTTTCAGATGACGTCTAATCTCCGCTCGGGGTCAGAAGTAATTCGAACCCGGTCAGAGTAGTTAGGTACGTCTATATCCTGTTTTAACTAACTTTTTTTTATTGCTTAGATGGGTGGACGAGCTCACAGCCCACCTGGTGTTAAGTGGTTACTGGAGTCCATAGACATCTATAACGTAAATGCGTCACCCACCTTGAGATATAAGTTGTAAGGTATCAAGTTTTAGGCAGCGGCTTGGCTCTGCTCCTGGCATTGCTGAAGTCCATGGGCGACGATAACCACTTACCATCAGGTGGGCCGTACGCTCGTCTGCCTACAAAGGCAATAAAAAAAAAGTATAGTTACAACGGTTGCCCCGCCCTTCAAACCGAAACGCATTAGGTACTCTTTACTCAAAGTTCTGGAGGGTAGTGGTAAAGAGATACTCTCTATGTTTTTGTGTGCGTAAGAAATCGTCCGTCGAAACTAGATTAGCGCAACCATAGCAAAAAGGTGCAATTTAAAAAATAGCGTCTAAAGTTATTACGTAAAAAAATTAGAAACAGCAAACTTCACTCCGTTTATAAATTATTATTTTTTTTTTTTTATTGCTTAGATGAGTGGACGAGCTCACAGCCCACCTGGTGTTAAGGGGTTACTGGACCCCATAGACATTCACAACGTAAATGCGCCACCAACTTTGAGATACAAGTTCTAAGGTCTCAAGTATAGTTACAACGGCTGCAACACCCTTCAAACCGAAACGCATTACTGCTTCACGGCAGAAATAGGCAGGGTGGTGGTACCCACCCGTGCGGACTCACAATGGGTTCATACCATACCACTAAGCTACGCTAATAGTGTTTTAGTCGGTTTTTGAGTTATGATTTGCCGCTACAGCTGAAGTAAACATTTCGACACCTCCTACGTATATTATCGTAACCAACAAATTGACGAAAATGACATTTTTAGATTTTCAAATACTTCATAACATCGTTTATCGTTTCATCTAATAAAAAAAATATTATTTGCAATAGAACCAAAGATATTGAGAGTGCATATTGTCGTATGTTCATATTTACCGTAGTAATATATCGTATAGTGCAGTTAATGTGCTGTACGCGGGAGGTGAGTGATCGTTTAGCCGCGCGAAGGAATGGTAAGTAGTAGTACCGATTGTATACGCTGGAGAGGAGCACGAGCGCGGCTAATATCACATTTTAAAAAAATGTACTGATTTATATTATTTAATGGACAGTAAGTATAAGATTAACTATCAACTATGTCATCTAGGTCAAAACGAATGATTGATGCAGTAATTAAACCGGTAAAACAATGTGATACGTTTGATTGGCAATAACCGGTAAACGCTAATAATTCAACTTATAGTAATGATGTGTGTACATCCAACCCTTTTGTGGAGGGTGCTACGAGGGTACAAGGTAATTTAAATGTTTCACAATATTAATAATGATTTTATGATTTATTTAAAATATAATAATAAGAAATAGTATAATACCCACAGTAAAATATCGTAAGTATATATATACTATACTATACGTTGAAGTTAGATCCTTCTCAAATATCGTAAGTAAATACTTACGATACTTTACTACTGAAAAAAATATAAACGAGTCCCGTATCTGTTCTTACGATATTTTACATTGGAATTTTCTATACTTTTTTTATCCTATGTCACACTTAAGACATTGTACTTCGATATGAAGCATAACTTACTATAGTATTCTTTTCAAAAAATCTCAATAAAAAGATATTTTTGTTTTTCTTTTACAGAGTTACCGCCCCTTTTTGAGGCAGATATTGATGAGATAAACCAATTGATGGATTTGTCCTATTTTGGTTCCTATGTTTTTGTCATATGTACTGCAAACTAAAATGTTCAACGAAATTGAGTGATGATGACAGAATATTGATTTTCAATAGGTTTTAAGATTTAGGAAACCGTGAAAAGCAGTTTAGCAGCAGCAGCTTTTATTGAAAACATGATTTTCAACCAAAAAAACTAAGGATTTTCACTGATATGGAATCTAGGCGTAGGTTTACTTTGATTTATAGATTCCCAAGGGCTGTTTTAGACGACCAGGAAAACTATTTAACTGTGTACAAGAAGATGTTTCTAAACACATTTCCATTAAGTAAACAATTTGTATATAAGTCTTTAGAAAAAAAGGTAAGGTATGTGGCTTGATAGAAGCGGATCTGCGAGGGCGTCATACTAATCATCGCAAAGTAATAACTAGGGATGTTATCAGAAGTATATGCGATCACATAAAATCTCTTCAGCCTGTAGAGACTCATTACTCTCGCCAAGGAAGTAGTAAAATTTACCTAGACGGAGATCTAAATTTCCATCGCTTGTTTGAGTTGTATAATGAGTGATTTAATACACTAACATACTCTTCAAAAGCTAGTTCTGAACGGCAATATCCCGACATCGTTAATGCATACTTTAAGATTAGTTTTTATATGCCAAAGAAGTACCAATGTGACAAGTGTCATATCTATAAGAATATATCTAGTCTGATACTATCTGAAACACCACATATTAAAAATAAAGAGATAGCTCGCCAAAAAAAGTCGACCGATAAAGAACTGATCAAAGTATGAGATGGTAAACTATTAGGCGCCACCTTCGACTTTCAAAAGCTCTTACTGCTCCAAATGGTAATATAAGTATCCTTTATTATAAACGAAAGCTTTAACTGTTTAATTTTACAGTTTTTAATGTGGCTTTTTAGTGTGGACAGGAAGGTACTTGTTTTATGTTGCATGAAGTCCAAGGGAATCGCGAGGCAAACGAAGTGGCTAGTTGCTTGTTTAAGTACATCTCCAAATGTAAGGATCAAGGTGCAAGCAAGCTTCGGTTGCCGCTTTTATTTTTAAAGTGACAATACATCATTGCTTTTTAGAAGTTGGTCATAACCAAAGCGAGGGCGACAGTGTTCACGCCTTAATAGAAAAATGTGCCAAGAATAAACTTGCTTATAAACCATTTGAGTGGTTTTGTTAGTACGCTGGGCTAAACAAAAAGGAAAGCCTTATATTGTAGAAGAATTACAATATTGATGTACTGTATGCCAATAGGCTGCCGATGATACCTCAGGTGAAAAAAGATGATTTAATGAGCATGTGCAAATCTCAAATCATACCCAGCGCTCATTATGATTTTGTCCAAAGCCTACTGGTAACGACAGTTTTCCGGATTGAGATACAGACTATTTTTTTAATAATTAATGTAATTTTTCTTTAATATCACATAATTTTTATTAATTTCTTTTTATTTTTTGTACTGAAAATTTTAATCTATGTTATTTTAGAGACTGCGCAATACTGATTGAATTTTTTACGAATATTCAAGTAATGAATAAAAATTTTTTTCTTGTTAGTAAAAGATATTGTTATTTTGTTGATAAGGAGTGCAGGGATGAATAGAGAATTCATAATATGTATAAGTTTTTAAATTTGAGAGAGATTTTATTTCGTTGATTTTAAATTTCAGATATAAGTATTTCATTGCATTTTTTAAATAATACGTGTATTTTTTAAAACAAAATACTATTTATTTTGGATAAAGCAAATTGATTTAGACAATCCGTAAATTAATAAAACAATAAATACAATCTTTGTAATAATATAAAGATTTGATTTAATACTACATACTATTAAAATAAACAACAATACCATTGATTAATATTTTAAGATTATTTTCTTGCAGGGAATGTTTATTTGGACTGTTTCGATTACGAAATACATTATATTTCAGTATAATGGAAGATAATTATTTTATTTTAATTATTCCCCTTAATAGTACTTGTCGATGCACGGACATTGACGATCGCGCGGCGCGGGCGCCGGGAGGAGGACAGCGGCGCGGGGTAGCGGATGGACACCGGCTTCGTCACTTCGTGCAGCAACGCCGCCCGCGACACTTACTTGTTTATCTTGTTTTACTTTTTTATAAACTTACCAAATAATACAGTCCGCTCTTTTATTTTATATATCACCGGTCTACCCCAGAGCAGTTCGAGACAGTACTTATGCTATGAACGTCTTTGTTCCATTGTATATTATGGTAACTGTAACCCAAGACACATTATTATTTGATAAGTTCCAATGTAAGTTATCGTACGTGTAACATACCCTACTTAATCCTACATATATATCAACGTAAAGTATAGTAAGTACTACATACAACGAAATACCATTGATATTTTCCGTAGTAGAAAACCGTATGTGACTTTTAAGAAATTCTAGCAAAAAATTCAAAAAACCTTTTTAGAAGTAATATTCCGTTCCTAAAAATATATCTGTATGCCAATTTTGATTCTTAAATGAGCTGATTTGACTTCACTATCATCAAAAATCTGCTTGCATAACTTTGAATTGCGATACTGTAAAGTTGATAAAATAGAGTTACGATATTATACGTAGGAGGTGTCGATTTTCAGCTTAGCCCTCATATGAAAAAAATTAATGTATTATATTATATTTCCAAATTCGGAGAACCTTCATTTAATACAAACTTGACATTGGCACATATGACATTACAAAATGTCTGTTTGTGTGAGTCTGAACTAACAAAAAAAAAATTTACTTTGTCTACACATACTTCTAACGATTTTATTTCGTTTAAAAAATCAAACTCCATATTGTATGAAAGACAAGAATACAGCTCTCGACCTTGGATTGCGAAAGTACTAGGAAATACACGAACCCTTTCAGTACTGCCGCGTAGAATTGCAAGTCCTTGGTGGTGACCACCTACCATTGTGTGCTGTGTTGTGACTCGGTTGCCCTAGCGACGGTAATGAGTGGCACCCTGTATCGTGCTTATAGCTTTGACCCAATGGACAGTCAGATACATCAATGTGTTTTTTTTAATCATCAATAGTATTTTTGGAACGAAGTTCCTTACGGCAGGCTTGGCGGGGATAGGGATTTTGCTGCGCGACCGAACTGAAAAAAATGTAATAGTAAAACCGTAAGAAAAAATCCGTGGAAAAAAGTGCGTGGAAAAAATCCGTGGAAAAAAGTGCGTGGAATAAAACCGTTAAATGAGACGTGCGCAGGCGCGACAGTCGTATACACAAGCGAGTAGTGTATAATACCTTTCTCTTTCTCCCTCTTTTTTTCGTTCTCTCATCCCTTCTCTCTCTATTTTGTAATTATTTCTATTTCTATGTAATTTTATGTTGTCAAACAAAAATAAAGAGACATATTTTGTTATTTTAATTGATAATTTGAATTACGATTTTATTTTTATTTTACGTAATTTATTATTTCCTAAAATACTGAATTTCCTAAATATTTTCCTGTACTTAAATAAAAACTAATCAGCAAAATTTAAGAGAAAAATCAAGAAAACCAACATAAAATTGAGCACGATTTTTTTTTGCAAATTATATCGATTCTACATTAGCCGAAGGAACTTCGTTCCTACCTGGTGTCCCACGACACCACATTTTCGTTTTTTTTATGATTTAAGTATCACCGGAGGCCTTTCCAGTTTTACCAGAACAGGTGGGCGAGAAAAGGCTCAGCCAGGAGTGGTGGGATTAGCTAATAGCTGCCCGAGCGCCTCCGAAGGAGACCTAACGAACCGAGAGCAGCTGCTTCGCGAATGAATCTACTACCAGACCGGAAACGCGACCTGCCGAGAAGATCCAGTGCGCAACTCAGCGGGCTGATGTATGGGTTAGGTTGCACGTCGAACTCTTTGCCGAGTTCGACGAGTACGGTTACCGCAGTCCCTAAGCCTGCTCTTAGTGTTGGCGATAAAGGCGTCTAATGTAAGAGTTATTGGATCTGATGGATCCGTAAGGACGTCTCTAGGGCATCGACGGTGATTGGCTTCTGCGTGATCAGGTTTCGGGGAGTAGTCAACGGCGGTAACGTTATGGCGATTATCATGACGCATAGGCTTATCGAAGTAACGTTCCGACGCTGACTTCATGTGTTCTCAGATCGATTGCCGCGTGAGCGAAACACCACACTCGTTTGTCATGACAAGCCTTGTGCAAGTTTTGTAAAGTATTAACTTGTTCCAAAGGGACATTTTACTTCACTTACAGATCACGGGGTAGAATCTGCCGAGAATAAACGCGGCACGGTCGCGGACAGTATTTTTCTATACGTGCCTGATTGTGAACTGCTAAACCAGTGAGATGACTAATTGAATGTTGTCTAATGATTGCCTAATGATAGAATTTAACTTGTTACCATTATTTATTAAAGACAATAAATAATATCATATTGAACTTGTTGGAATTTCTAGTGAAAATAGTACAGCCCCAAAGCAAAGCAATTCACATTACATTAGCAAAGGAAATTCAAATAAAATGGCTATCAATAATAATAGTATAATTGAGTATTAATTCAGTTTTTAATGTTCATATTAATGAGTTACTTTTGAACATTAAATTTAAAATTCATGCTTCATTATAATACTTTTTCTTGCGATTGTACCAGGTCTAAAGACGTTATACCTATAGCTCTGGTGAGGGTGGTAAATTGTTAGCAATATTCGTGCCGTCTTAGAATTTAATATATCGTAAACTATTGTTGTTATATGAGGCAGCTAATTTCGATAATCTATAAATACTTCATTCACTGCATCGTTTATAATTTATAAATTACTAGCTGACCCGGCAGACTTCGTAGTGCCTAAATCGATAACTAAACGACCTAAGCTTTTGTATAAAATAAACTTAAAACAAACAAAAGGAATCCGTCCGACGGGGGACACATCAAAGGGAAAACGAAAATTGTTATTTTTATTTAATTAAGAGCATTTTCATATTTATCTACCTTTTAAACCTTCTTTGAACTTCCACAAATAATTCAAGACCAAAATTAGCCAAATCGGTCCAGCCGTTCTCGAGTTTCAGCGAGACTAACGAACAGCAATTCATTTATATATATATATATAGATTTGTTGAGCAAACATCGAAACGTCACAGCTATAAATTAGCCAGTTTTTATTTTGACATTTGTAAGGAGAATACATGTTTACGTTGTATTTTTCTTGCATTGTATCACGACGCTTTAGAGAGAATTCCATTGCTTATGTACAATTCATTTCTTAATCGAAGCAGAAACAATCACATTAATTGTAAGAAGTGATTTAAAAAAGTAATTTCAAACAACAATAATACAAAACATGGATATACCGCGATATAATCAGGAGAACCTCTCTCTGACATAGCGCTATATTTTAAAATCACATTAATAAGTTAAATTACATGTTACTAATGCGTCTGATTTTCAAAATCTCACTCTGTCTCTGGGCACTGATATATGTACTTATAGTTACATTTTCGTTGTCTTATATAAACGACTAGACCTTGGATCTATACAAGCGTGATCTCTTAAAGCAGCCACAACTACCTCCCCAGTTATTTCATGGATATCTGCAGGAGCTCACGGCGCAACTGATGTGGTCATCAAAGCCCATCATCATCAGCCTGTATCTCTGCACTGTCGGATAGGCCTCTCCCATAGTCCGCCACAATGAACAGTTCTCCGTCTTCCCCATTCAATCCTTTTCGGATAGCGCCGCAAGTCATCAGTCTACCGAGCAGGGGGACGTCCGACACTGCGCTCACCGGTGTGTGGTCTCTATTCTAGAACAACAAAGCCCATGCGCATCATAATGTTAATGCCGCTACGTTGAGGCTATCCGGCATTGTCAGTCTTATATGACCGTACTGGGTCATTATGATTCACAAGTGTCTTTTATGTCCTTCTGCTATCCTCTCCATCTCGGTGGGATGGATGTAATATGCTCTGCGTCAACCCTGTCCCGCCGTTTCAATAGCCCCGACTGGGCTCCGGTCCGGTCTGGGGTAGGCCGCCGGCTGTGAGCGGCAGGAGTTTTTAGTGAGGTTCAACTCCCACATACCCCATCTGCCGCGCGGATGAGGATACGGCGATTTTCTCCTGTGGAATAAAAAATCTTCATCTAATGAAGCTGCTCGCATCACATACGTACAAAACAAAACAAAGCTACTCCAAAACGACTGGCGATCGATTCTAAAATATATGATCGATTAAAGAAATAGCCGATGTTTCAGTTGCATTTCCCTTGAGCGGACCGCACTTAAGCCGGAAATGTACTAAACGCAAAATAAACTGCAATTATTATTTGTCTCACGATCGACATAGCGCGTCATGTACTGATAATTGTGATAAATAAAGAGACACACGTTTTTGCATGACAAGCGTCAGTTTTCGTTGAACTATGTGTTATTTAAGACGTTTTTGGTGATATTAGAATTGACCAAATCGTGTATTAGCTACAGAGGATCAAAGGTAATCGAACGAGCCAGAGATAGCCGAAGGCAATCTGTAAAAAGGTAGTCGTTATTTGATGCGTTGCTTATAGAAGATAATAGACAACAATTTAATGAAATGTATTTATATAAGTTGGAAGAGGTAACTTGAATTGGGTAATAAGCTACCTAGATGCTTAAAATTTTCCTATTGAATGTGCTTTGACGTTTTACTTTTAAAATCTTATAAATTATCCTTCTTTGTCCTACCTTTTTTTATTTTTTTTTATTGCCCTTGTAGGCAGACAAGCATACGGCTCACGTGATGGTGAGTGAAGCGAATTCCCTCCGCAGACCCAGGGGTTCCAAATCAGTGATTTCTATCGCAAATCAATCACGGGCACCTTATCGAAATCCAATTGAGCCTTCTATCTCTCATCTCAGGAGGGACAGCGGTATTCCCTTTGTAATTTCTACTTGCTTTGGTCTGTCTAAAAATTAAAAGCAATTAAAAAAAAAAGACCATAAAACTGTCTCTATATAATATCTTGTCTTAAAACAGTTCAACTACCATCTGTCTACGTCCAAAACGAACGCCTTGAAGATATACACGCTCTAACAACCGATAAACCACGCTGAATAAACATCAAAGCGTCATTGTTCGCATGCAAGCGTCGAACCGTGGCTGCATTGAAACTGTGACAATGTGTATATATGCTAACTCAACTGGGATCGGATTTATTTACGGAGAAACGTCGAGAAAGTACGGGAATATGGGGGAACTCAAGGATATTAAAGGTAATTTTCATTAATACCGTTTATTTAAAAGGACTGGCTCAGTGGTGCAGTAGTTAAGAGCTCCTGACTGTGGCGCCGAGGGTCGTGAGTTCGATTTCCGCATCGGCCAAACATTCGTGTGATGAATAAGTATGTTTGCTTTTTGTCTGGATGTTTATTATCTATACTTATATATATATACTAAAATACATATTTAAAAGTATATAAGTAATACGGTGCTATAAAGTCACTTATGCAATTTTTGTTAACACTGAACTGGGTATGAGAAAATATATTTTTTAATAGTTACTAATTGACCCGGCAGAGTTCGTAGTACTTCAATCGATAAATAAAAGACACATCAAGGGGTCACATCAAAGGAAAAACAAAATAGTTTGTTTTTTAAATAATTCCGAGCTTTTTTATATTTATTTTCACCTTTTAAACTTTTTCTGGACTTTCACGAATAATTCAAGACCAAAATTAGCCAAATCGCTCCAGCCGTTCTCGAGTTTTAGCGAGACTAACGAACAGCAATTCATTTATATATATATATAGATAGAAGATAGATAGATGAATGAATAACATCCTGTAACAAAAGTTAAACCTGCAAAAATTTTAATTTTGCTTGTAGGCTTTTAGGCACCGGTTGTAGTTTAATTAGTGTGCTATAATAATTATTGTAATTGTAATAAACGTAATTTAACTTCAAATGAAATAAACAATTTCAATTCTATTATATGTATGAGCCACTGGTCGCATTGACTATGATTATAACTATTATGACATTGACATAAAATTTGAATTTATTTATTATAAAAAAAAGAACACAATATTCCTAACCTAAAAGTACATGTTATTATCCGCAACATGCTTCGTCAGATTACAGAAAAAAATTTGAATGTTTGCAATTGTGTGTTATGAAGTATTTGGTTGTATAATTAAGTGCATTTCGTCTCCAGTTGGAGGTTCGGAAGTAAGCTTGGAGCTGCCGAAAGATGGTTCCCCTGTTGAGAGCTCCCGAAAACGGAAGCTCCGGATAAAGAAACCGAGCGTCCACTTATGCAGGAAGATTACCTTCGTGACGATCAGCACTTTCACCATGGTAAGATTTTTTTTCTCAACTTTTAAGCTATTGCATAGCTTCTATTGCCGGCTTTGAG
The DNA here is from genome assembly GCF_003987935.1 of Bombyx mandarina. The sequence continues at coordinate 407,219 of NW_021011552.1, read as the reverse complement.
TGCCACACGTGTTTTTTTGGAAAAAACACATATTTTATATTTTGACTCATTTGATATTTCTATGTTTTTATTTGAGTGCTCTCTGGTATTGTTTGAATTGATCCTGTCTTCTCTATTTACAATGGCACTACCCGCCATCGAAGGCACTTGGAACTTGTTTAACTCATCAACATCTCTTTTTAGTGTTCCCGGAACGGGCATGTTCTTCTTCTAGTCTTCACTTAGAAGCAGTGGATTAACTGTGTCCTTGGCATCGATGACCATTCACAATAACATGGACTCCTGGACGCTTCCCTTGGAAAACGAAATAAACGATATTAGAGTACACGTACAAGACCTTGCATTATTTTTTACAGCTCACAGCCCTAACGCTGATCGTGATCACGGTAGTGACATCCCTAGCGACGAAGATATACGATGTGGAGCAATCAAGCCGGCTGGTCGGCATGGTTGTGCTTGCCGTTACCGCTGCCATCACAATATCCATGCTCATCTACTCTAACGTCGGCGTATTCAAAAAGCGAAGCAAACCATTGCACACGGTAAACCATTTTATACTTTATTTACGACTACTTACCTCTCAACGATTGCATCAACGTCAGTCCTGAAACTCGGCCTACCTACAGTGGTCTTAGGAGCCCAGACGGACATCAAGGAACATGCCTATGGCGTATTATGAACTTAGTGTAGTCTATCTAGTTTCTTTCTGCTGCGAATCGGCTAGCAAATAAGGACATTCTTACTATTTTGTAAATATATATTTATTTATTTATTTATTTGCGTATGGGTGGCGGCATTCTCGTTGATGTCCACGAGCTCCGACAATCCTTTAACAGTGGGCCGTGAGCTTGTTCGACCGTCTAGTGCAATAAAAATGATATTAAATAAATAATATTATAGTTTAAATAAACTAGCAAAATACGCTTTTATAGAAAATCCAACTAAAAAATAGAAAATAAATGTTAATAAATTTGAATTAAAAATTGTGTAAGAAAAAAAAATTTTATTGTAAAAAAAGCTGCTTTTCAGGATATTATCAAAATAACCCTTCTACTCATATATGTTTATAAAATATTTATAACTACTGATACCATACATACTGATACCAATAATAAAAGCGTATTTTGTTAGTATTTTTTTAAACTATTATTTATTTTTCAATTTTTAGTTGAATTTCAATATTTTCTAAAAAAAAATTTACTGTTTTTTTAACATTGAATTGTCATCGGTCCTTAATAAGTATGCCGAGTTAATTCGACGTTTTGAAGGGGGTCAAAATCATGTTCAAAGATTCCGTTACATACTAACTTAAATACGTCTGAAGCTAATAAAAGCATATTAAAATACTCAAGCCACATATGCGGTATTGAGGTAACGATATTGTTTTTTGTGTAATTTTAATAGCATAGTTTTGTATTAACAATAAGTCGTAAATTCTTTGATAACATGACTATATTAAAATTTAAGAATGCAATTCCTTTTTAGGGTTATGCTGTGAGCGTTACCGATTTTCGTTGAATCGATGGTGACTTAGTGTGGATTTTTTTTTACCGGTGCTACCTTTAGCTAATATTCAAAGATTCCAAGTATTTCCTTTTAGAATGAATCTGTTTAATAGAATTCGTATTGACCAACCTAAGCCTCAAGAATAAGTACGTTGATGGCAACCCTAAACACTTATGTACGTACTTATCTGATGTGAGGGTTTCCACCTCGTCGGTCGTGTCCTTGGAGCTAATGTATTTCAAGTTCTCAATTGAACTTGGTTGGCATTTCACGCGAACTATTCCATTATAATTGAAGGGCTTTCTGAAGGGCTTATTTGTATGGAAATGTAATTGTTTTTTTTTCTTCGTTTAACGTTCCTTTTGTAGATTATTGAATGGGGTAGACGCTTTCTGCCTATTTCCGCCTGACGCTGTAAAAGAATTGCAGTCAAACGATGGTTTAAATAAGCGGTTTGGCTTTCCTCTTGGCATTGCTGACTTCCATGATGCCAATTTCAATTCCAATTTGCTCACAATTGACTTTCACGGTGAAGGAATAACGTCGTGTAATAAAAATCAAATCCGCAAAATTATAATTTGCGTAATTATTGGTGGTAGGAGCTCTTGTGAGTCTGCGCGGGTAGGTACCACCACCTTGCCTATTTCTGCCGTGAAGCAGTAATGCGTTTCGGTTTGAAGAGTGGGGCAGCCGTCGTAACTATACTTGAGACCTTAGAACGTATATCTCAAGGTGAGTGGCGCATTTACGTTGTAGACGTCTATGGGCTCCAGTGACCACTTAACACCAGGTGAGCTGTGAGCTTGTCCGCCCATCTAAGGATAAAAAAAAATGCTCGTCTGCTCAAAAAGGGCAATATAAAAAACCCTTTCACAAAGATCTTGCTCCAGCGGACATTAGACATTGTAACGTAGTGGTCAGTCAAGAACAAGGCGACCAATCCGGTGACCGTACATGAAATGTCTTTAAAGTGGTAGGATTAGGGGACTCAGAAATCCGCACCCGACTTTCTCGAGCCATTGATGTATCCCAATCATCGGCCCTCAACGCCAATTTTCGTACCCTATTTTTCCTACCTAACTTCCTTCAGATCGGATTTAATATCTCCGCTACTTACCACAAATTACCCCCAACGGTCGTACTTCATATGATACTACTGTATATTAAAGGTTGGATTTGCATTCCGGTCCCGTCCAGGTCTGCCACTAAACAATCATATTTTTACAAGTCACTTTCTAGTACTACAGAGATTTTGGCCACGCCTATGCAAATAAATAAATTTTAATAATTCTGTAACTAACGAATTTGGAACCGGCCACTTTATCGGCTTTTTTTTTAGTTTGGTGGACGAGCTCACAGCCCACCTGGTGGTAAGTGGTTACTGGAGCCCATAGACCATCTACAACGTAAATGTGCCACCCACCTTGAGATATAAGTTCTAAGGTCTCAGTATAGTTACAATGGCTACCCCACCCTTCAAACCGAAACGCATTACTGCTTCACGGCAGAAATATGCGGGGTGGTGGTACCTACCCGTGCGAATGCACAAGAGGTCCTACCACCAGAGAAAATATCGGTATCGATAACCCTCTATTTTTCAGATGCGAATAGTCTTGATAATACTGGCTATGATTCAAGCACTGATCGCGGGTCTGGCCGTCAAAATGAGTACGAGAGACGCGGAAGGACTATCCAAGTCCCTGGCGGACAGCTTCCTACTGGCCCAGGAAGATAACTCGAGACACGTGAAGCTCTGGGCTGCCACACAGCATGATGTTAGTTCAATTAACTGGACCTAAAAAAAAACTTTATCGTCGCTGTCAAACCAAAATCTGCTATGTGCAATAATTTTTGTATAATTTTTTTTATGAACGTGAATTTTTAAGAACTATATCAAATGAAAGCTATAGATAAATATTAAAGCTATAGACACCTAAGAGTTTTTTTTAAACGGTAGATAGGGCTGTGAACTATATACGAAAAGGTTAAATAGTAAAAATCTCAAAAAGTGCACATAGCAGATTTTGGTTTGACAACGACGTTATGTTAAATAATCCAATTGGCAACATTATTAGTTTCGTTAGTATACTTTAACATTACAACAGTACGTCAATTGGGTACGTACATCCATTTGGGAAGCCCAAACGACAATGTACTTATTAACTTAAATTCTACGACAATAGATTTCAGTCAAAACTTTGTCTTCACACGTAGACCTAATCCAGACGTTTCCGTTCTGACCTATTCTTCTTATCAGCCTTTTAACCTGTCTTCCCCTTTTCTTATTTTGGAAAGCAAACTTTAATTAAGCAGATACTTATAAGCACTTGTGATTTTAGTATTTTTTTATAAACCAGCCATGGAAAGCAAACATGGTTGTCTCCCGTCACGAGATCCGGACTGCGTTTGACAAAATTTGATCTTTTAGTTCAATGTATCCGGAAATCCAGTTTCAATACTAACTGGTGGTAGGATTTATGGTATGGTATGGCCCACACGAGTAAGTATTATTACCATTTTGTCTATTTCTGCCGCGAATAAATTTTCTGTACCAATTTGAAGAGTGAAACAGTCACCCTACAATAAAATACTTACTTTGATTTCACGCCTCAAAGTGACTAACGGCTTACACTGAAGTGGGCTGGTAGTTAAATGACAAGCAATTTAGATATGTTTATATTGTTACTTATGTATTTCAAAGAAGGTCAGCAGCTCAGATCAACATAACAGAATATAACAAATAGGAAACAGAAAGCTTATAATCCAGCAAAATAACCACAAGTGAATTTTTAAGAGAAACAAACAAATAACACAGAACTAGATGTAGCCACTTATATTATGCCTGTTATTTTATGCCACTTATGTGGCAACAGTCTTTTGAAAATCATATCGAGCAAGATCGAGGGACTGCTGATCAATAGCCTTTGCAGTAGGCACTTGGAAGGAGAAAAAATAAAATAAAAAATGTAATGGTATAAAATGTATATATATAATGATAGTTATGTGTTAGATTTTTTAAGTCACTAACATAGATACAAGTAATTACTACTAACAAAATGTTATGGTTTTAAAAAAAAACTGAAATAAAGTATTAATAATAATAATAATAATAATAATATACCTAGACTTGTTACTTGTATGCAGACGAGCATAGAGCCCACATTCTCACGGATCGTTTGGAACCTCTGGGTCTGCGGAGGG